>CAEFZY010038008.1:0-31440 GCA_903066815.1 Brachyrhaphis roseni
ATATATATATATAAATAAAAGAGGAGTATATTTATGGCAAAAAACAAAATTTTTGAGATGAATCTAAAATTTTCTAGAAAAAAAACTTGTGAGATTGAAAAGTAGAGAATTTGCTAGAATAAATGCAGAAATTTACTAGGAAAAAATATTTGAGATTTAAAAGTAAAAAAAATTGATACGAAAAATATTCTGAAATTTTAGATTAATCAGAAAAATTTCTAGAAAAAAAAATCTACAAAATGGTCAACTTTTGAAACTCAGAAAATTCAATGTTTCCTAACTTAAGTAGCTACAATAGCAACTTTTATTCTAATTAAAATAATTGTTTAAAGCATCCCTACACACACGTTTGTGGGGACTTTCCATTGACTTACATTCATTTCTACAGCCTAAACCTTACCCTAACCCTAACCATTACATACCTAACCAAAACTTAATTCACACCTTAGACCTTAATCTAACCCCTGACCCAAGAACAGCAACCAAAGCCTGGTCCCCACAAGGAGCAGCGGTCCCCACAACGTAGTATGTGTCAGGAAAATGGTCCCCACAAGGTATTACAAACACACACACACACACACACGCCCACCTAGAAGCTCACGATGCTGAACTAGTTTGCTAGCTCCGTTGCATGGAATGTTCTGGAATGGACCGGGACCCCCGCCGTTGCTGGGCCAGAGGTGGTCGTGGGGGGGGTAGCTGTAGGAGCCGTGCTGTTGCTGTGGGTGATCCTGGGGCTCGGGGTGACAGGGGTGGGCTGGAGATGATTCATCCGGGTAGCTGGAGGAGATGCGGCGCTGATAGAGGGGCCGGCCCGGACCTCTCGGTTCATACTGTGAGGGAACAGAAGGATGGAGGAGCAGGAAGGTTATATTTATCTGCCTGGACTCGGCTTCAACACGACACCGACAGGAGATTTCATCTAGAAACCAGAGCCATGCAGCTTATCTAAAGAGGGGAAGAAACAGCTACATAATGTGTATAGATGCACCGATACTGTATTAATATCTGTATTGGTCCTGATATTCTAAAAAAAATAAAAATAAATATAAATAATCATTCTAGATTGGATATGAGTGACAATGTGCCCGTTCCATTTAGGCAGTTCTATTCAGTAAGTTCTATACTTTGTTGTCTGAATGACTTCATGATTTATTATTTATTTTATTTAGAATTCCTAAAATAACTTTCTGAAAATTTTGAAAGAAGGTTTGTTGTAGTTTACTTTACTTGACCAAGGTTGTCAAGCCTTTAGTGTATTTAATTTTAATTTGGCTGTTTTACTCCTAATTGCTCTGACTGAAAAAAAAAAAAAAATTAAGTTGTGATATTTTTATGTGTATCACCATTGTTTTAAGTGTGGTGCACAGATGCAGAATTATCAAATAAAAGAGAAATTCAGTACATGTATGTCTCTGTTTAAACAAGAAGAAACATTTTAAGTCAATTGATTCCGTTTTTTCTGCATTGGAATCGGCCGTAACTAAACCTCAGACATCGGAAGGGGGAAGAAAAAAAAGTGGATCGGTGCAAAACGACAAACAAAGAAGGTGTACCTCGTCTACGCTGTGGAGGGCTGCGGCTGCTGATGTTCTAGGGGACAGAGGGTGGTAGGACTCGGAGTCTGGGCCTTGATTTTGTTGCTGTTGCTGTTGATGGTGTTGCTGCTGCTGCTGTTGCTGCTGGTGGTGGAGTTGCATCAGCACCTGCTCCGGCCTGCTGGGGTGAGCCATCAGGGGCAGTCCGTACAGAAGGCTATGGCTCTGGTTCCCTAGGAGGTGGTTCTGTTGGGACACGGACGCCGCTCCGCTGTGGGACCACTGCGCTTCCTGCAGGAGATACTTCACGTTCGATGGTGGAGGGCTGCTGCCGCCGGACTGCGCTGGTGGCTGATTCGGATAGCTGCCGGCGTTGTACAGGGGGTTCCCCGGGTGCTGCTGCTGCAGAGCCGGGTTGTTGAGAAGGTTTTCGTTGAGGAGGTTCCGGCTGCTTTCGTGGGAGTACAGTCCTGCGGGGAAGGGGCCAGCGTGATTGGACAGGGGGGCAAAGGAGGACGAGGGCTCGCCGGAGACACGGGTCTGGGACTGTCGATACTGGAGCAGGCGGGACTGAGGCGGCGGCTGCAATTCGGCTGCTTCCCGTGGTTCCGGCTGTTCCTGGGGGGGCATCTCTCTCAAAAGGCCCGGGTATCTTAAAGCAACGTGACAGAAACACTTTTTTTGGATGGTGTCCAATCCAGCAAAAACACGATATTTCAAATGACTAACACTAAAAAAAAAAAGAAAAGAAGAAAAAACACTTTTTAGTCTAAGGCTAACCTTGAGCATGTTGGACCCGCGGTGGCAGAGGAAACGGCTTCGTCGTCCACATTGGCACTAAGCCCCCAGGTAGCAGCCCGGAGCAGCTGAGGGGGAAAGCGAGCCATGCCAGATTGAGCGAGGTGGGCGAGCTGCTGGGGCAGAGGAAAGGCAACACTGCCCTGGAGGAAGGGGCCTGCTGCTTCCCCCCACTGGCCCAGTCTGGCCGCCTGCTGCTGCTGCTGGCTCAGGGCTTCTAAAGTCAGGGGACTCTGGAGGTCTGAAAGGTTAAAAAAATGTGGGATTGGTTAATGTTGTCATTTGAAAAACACTGACTCAATGAATTTCAATTATTTACTTATTTGCATTTCAAAACAACAAATTAGTAAAAAGGCCGATCACATCTTACTCACAACAAGGAATGAAACGATTAATCAAATTTTAAGTGATTAATTGATTGTTGAAATAATTGTCAACTAATTTAGTCATCGATTAATCATTAACTGGAGCATACAGGCATAAAAAGAAGGTGGTTTGCTGGAAGAACATCATACTCAAAGCAGTAATGAAGCCAAAACTGTACTAAAATATATACATTTGTATTTAAGATAAATAAATAAAAAATCTTTGTCTGTAAATATGTTGTACCCAGAACTTCTCAAATGGCCTAGTTTTAGCTTCAACTTAGCTCCAGCTAACTAGCTAGTCAGCAGGTGTACATTTGCAGCTAGCCTCAAATGCCTTAAGTCACAGAACACAGTATGGAAGTGCAGACATCAAACTTTTGCATCTTACATTTCTTTAAATTCACATAAGATATTTAAAGGCCTTAATTTTACATGCATAAATTTGAGACTTAATACTTAAATGACTTGAAATTTAAGGTCAAATACCATTTTATTTTTCGCTTCAACTGTTGCATCTACTGTTTTTCCAAATACACTATTTTGTTTTTGCCTGAGATTGGACCAAACCAGTCACATGGTCGTTTTTTTCACATATATTAACATTCTACTACTTTCAAAGCACAAGCATTTTACGTTTTCTCACTGAAATTAAAAGATTTCTTTCAACCCACCTAAACCGTCCACCAGACTTCCATCCTGTCCCTCCTCCCCAAAGTTGCTGACCCTGTTGTGCTGTGGTAGGCCTGGGTGTTGCGCCCCCTGGTGGCCCATGTGAGTCCTAACGGTGCTGCTCATCTCCTCGGCCCCAGAAGACTCCGCCCCGTCCACGGTGGGCGATTGCACGGATCGGTGAGCGGCCATGGAGCCGCTGAAGAAGGAAGCGTGGCTTCCACCGGTGAAGGCAGGACTGAGCTGTTGCTGCTGATTCTGTTGGGGCATCCCTGGATGTTGAGGCTGGCCGACCCGATAGGGAAGTCTAGGGACGGGGTACTGCTGGGGGAAGGTTCTTCCGCTGGCCGGGTGCGGAGGAAAAGCTGGGCTGGGCGGTGCCAGGTGGTAGTTGAGGGATCTTTGGGTGGCTGAAGGGTCTTTTCGGTGAAGCAGAGCATTCGGAAAGCCAACCAGACCCTCTGGTTGGGAATCTAAACTTCGACTTTGACCAGTGTCTAAATCTCCCTGCACAAAAACACACAAAAATGGACTTTAACATAATCATAATAATAAAGGAGCTTTCATGAAACATAAATGTGCATTAATGGACTAATGGGTAAACCTGCCTGTTTTTCCCTTATGTCTGCGTTTTTCCTCTCTGGCGTCTGAAGACGGGTCTGTTCGGCCTTTGTGCAGCCGTCTCCTTTACCTAGAAGTCACAACATAAACACCTTCAGTCAACTCAAGTGTTTCTCATTTACAGTTTATTTGTAGCTGCAGCTGATTGGCCTAAAGTTTAAGCACAAGAGAAGCAGACCATTCCTGATGAGGTCGGCCTGCAGGTCCTTCTCTGGGCTGAGCTGGGCCAGTCCTAAAGGAGAGGGGTGGGCGACGCCGCTATAAGGGATGGGAGAGCCTCGGTTCTGCGGCTGAAGCAGGTTTAAGTTGTAGGCCATGGCCGCCGGGTGACTCATGATGCGAGGGTCCACAGCAAAGCGGTTCTGGTAACCTGGCCAGGGCAACTAAGGACGACAAAACTAAATCACGGATCAAAGAGATTTTTCGCAGGATCACAGCATGCAGTGAGGGAGCAGATGACTAATTCAGGTTATTGGGGGAAAACGTACCGACAGAGGCATGGGCATGACCACGTTTCCTCCGTACATAGCTGGTACGTAGAGGATGCTGGCTCCGGTGTGAGGGTCGATGCGCTGCACGGGGCTGGGCGACTTCCCTATGCCGGCCGGAGTGGCACCCAGAGGGGGCGTGAAGGCCCGGATGGGGTTTCCCATCAACACAGCAGGGCTGGATTGCACTAAAATGTGAAGGGTGACAAAGAAATACAACCTTCAAATTTCATACCTTTTCACTGCAGAGGAAAAATTTAACCAGCATCATAGACGGAGTCAAATTTTAGACTTTCACAGATTGTTTTTTTTTTTTTTTTAAGTCTATAAGACTAGTGCAGCTTGCTGACACAAACTTATTGTGCTTCCCTAGAAAGATTATTGTGGTGTTGGCTGCTTCGCTCTGATGGTGTCAACAGCCTCAGGCCTGTGTGTATCCATCTGGCCTGCTGCATCAGAGAGCCCACCCTGGGTCCATTTAGAGGGAAATAATCTAATTGCATGTTTGTTGTTCTTGACTATTTTCTTTGCCAATAAAAATGGCATGTGGGAAGGTACAACTCCCAAATAAATCTAAACAGACTATTTATTACAAATAGTTCAGTAATATTAATAACACACAGGCTTTTGATACTCACCGTATCCATCAGGTGGGAGGTGCTCTGTGTGGTTCGCCTGTTTCCCCTACAGGAAAGCAAAGCAATTAGTTATGAAACCACAGTTACTTTAGAACAGCAGGAAGGGGAATCGGTGGAATAAGGAGTACGACGAAAAGCAGATTAGTTACCTTACAGTTCTGAGTGTCTCATTTTTGCGTAATAAAGAACGGTCACAACTAGAGGTGCACCGATTGCAGATTTCTGGCCGATTATCAATCTTTAAAAAGCCTGACCTGTCGATTCTGATTTTGGTTGATGCTAATTTTTTTTTTTTTGTCTGAAAAGTTGCTACATTATGCAACTGTTGTAGATAAGATCGGTGGATAAGACCGGTTTCACGTTCAAGAATCGGCCGATCACCCAAGACTGACGAAACCGGTGCCAGAAATGGGCCATCGGTGCACTCTTCCTCACAATTTCAACTTCATACAACCTGCCCACCATTTTCAAGTAATACAATAGCAATAATTGTATAATAATGCAAGAACACATTGTCAAGGATCAATAAAGTTTAAATTCTAACAAACATTTAAACTGGAAGACATTTTAAATATTCAAAATAAATCAAGAAAACAACAGAAACAACAAACAAAATGAATTGTGAAAACTGGGTAAACAAAATGATCTTTCAAACAAAGGGGTTCTTTGAGACCAAAGCACTAGACTGAAGAGTTTTATTTTCTAGAGAGGAAAGAGAAAAACTAAAAATCAAGAAAATGAAAAGTATTGAGTTTTAATTTATAATACGATTAATTGATTTATTGTTTATTGTGGCAGGCCTAAGTGTGATGTGGCTTTAAAAATAAATAACTTACAAGAATTACATTTTTTTTATTTGAGATTTTTTCAACGTGAAATCCAAAATCATTAAAATAAATATTCATTGGTCATTAAAAAAAAAAAGTTCAGACAGGAAATTGGCCGCAAAATTCTAATAAGACAAGCAAAAGTTACAGTCTGGTCCTTGAAACATTTTTATGTAATATAATCATAAAAAGATGAACATTTTTAAAACTTTGTAGAATAACTTGTGTTAAATTCGATACAATCTGAATACTCTGGTTGTTAAATGTTCAAGGTGCGATGACAGAAAGCACCCACTCTGTAGTTTTCTCACTGGCAGCTCAGAGAGCGGTGAAGTGTGCAGCGCAGGGAGAGAAGAGCGGAGCGGAAGTGTGTGTTTATCCCTAAAGCTGGCTGCCGGAGCCGGGGCTCATTAGGCCCAGTGGGTGATGGCAGCAGGTTGGCAGCTCTGCTGATTTCGTTAACCTTTACCTCAGGGCGGGCGGCGAGAGCAGACAGCCACACAAAGACGATTTAAACCCAGCGAAACAATCTAATAAGAGAACCTTGTGAGGAACACAACGCTGATTTCCAGTCTGATTTTTTTTTTATTCCTGGCTGGCAAATTGGTAATCATAAAATCATTTCCTGTGGTGAAAATTACATGGACGTTTTAGCAGGTGTGCAATGCGTTTCCCACCTTCAGAAAGTGAAGAGAATTTTTCTTTTTCTATTTACAAGAAAATACATTATTATGGTAATTTCTTTGCTGATTTGCTAAAGCATAAAAATATGACCAAATATCTAACCAGTCCTACAATATTTTCCAGATTAAACTAGACATAAAATAAAACGTTTATGTTTATTGATTTTTTGTTTTTTTCAAATTTTGGTTTAAAATATCCAAAAACAAAATCAGTTTATAAATCTGCCTTTTAGTTTGAGAGTCAGAGAAGAAAAACCCAGCAGGGGCTCTGCTGCAGTTTTGCATAAAATTATGCAAAAGTGAAACAATAAAGCTGCACTGGTTAGAATTTCATTGATTCTCAAACTATTTCTTTTCCTTTTTGGTAAAGGTTTGTTTATGCAAATTTCAGTCAGTTCTGGTTTAGTTTTAAGAATCACATTGGAAATATGTTTTGCTTTTAGCAGTTCTAAAATACTGATGTTAGAACCAGAGATGACGTTATTCTGTAGGTTAAAGAAAACTTTGTGATACTTCTGAAGCTCTAAAATAAAAACACACTTTTATTATTTACACTTCAGACATTTTAAGATGTCTTTAGCATCCAACAGTGGTTTCAGTGTAATAACTCCATATGGAGAACACAGACGATTACCTATAACTCCAATATTTCTATCTTCTATGATAGTTTATAGCTCAAAAGAATGTGCTGCTGACAGTCTTCCTGTTATCTGATTAAAATCTTGCTCTCTCCCAGTCTGGATAAACTGGAGGCAAGTCTCAATGTTGATTCTTACATCTGACATCAGTTTTAAAACCTTCCTGATACTTAAAAACAGGTTTTCTGTCAGTAACGACATCCACACAGAAGAGAATTGTTCACCCGGTAGGGGTTTGGTACGGTGCATTCAAGACTGGGGAAAGTTTCTGTTAATTTGGTGTTCGCTAAAACTGAAAAATGAAGCAGACCACTCAACTTCCCACTAATTCACTACTAAAAATGTTAACAGAAAAACAACAACAACAAAAAAAACTGTCTTGTAACATTATTTTGTAACATATTTTAAAGTAAAACTAAACCTACTTTAAGTATAAAAGTACAACCAAAGCCTGATCCCTGCTAAATATCCAGTCCAATGTGTGTTAAAGTGAACTCTCCCTAAAGTTTTTTCTTCTGATGGCTGAGATCCTAAATCACCACTATGACTTCATCATAGTGCTATAATCTGAAAGCAAAGGGATTAAGATGTAATTATTTATAGCTTTTTAGCTACACAATATACATTGTTGCTGGATCTTTTCTTTTTTCTACCAGCTGTGAGGATTTCCACAGAAAAACTCAATACCTTTGGAGGGGACTGCTGCTGCTGTTGGTGATGCTGCGCGGCCTGCTTGTTGGAGGCAGGCAGACCGTGCTGAGGATGAGGATGATGGTGGGGATGAAGGCCCTGTGAGGAGGACTGGTGTCCCTGAAGGGGCCTTAGGGCCCGAGGGATGAACTCCGGGGCCAGCGGGTTGAGGACGTACGTCTTCTTGAGCTCCAGGGCCTCCAGCTGAGCCTTGATCTGCTCGAAGGTGATGCCGTGCAGGCTGGTGTTCTCGTGGCAGATTGAGATGAAATGCTCCCAAAATTTTCTGGAAAGAAACCAAGAATGAAAATGAAGCCATTTCTAAATGCACGTTAAATCAAAGCTTCTTTCTGTTCGCCGTTTTTAAGAGTAAAGTTTCCGCTGCGCCGCTGACCTCGACCTTTCGTTGCTGGAAATCTGTGTAAACGACACGCTCCTCCTAATCGCATCAATTTTACTGGCTGGATGCTGACAGGCTGACATTTGCCAACAGCCAGACAGTGAAATCCTTGACATGTTGTTTTGACTAGCGTTGGCAAACCGCAGTCATTATGGAGACGGTTGTGGAGGCGGGCCCACATCGATTCAAACAATAAGCCGACAGCATGTTGGATCAATTACAGCCTATATCCAAATAAAGGAGCAAATTTATCCAAGTTGAGATGAGTCAGATTAATCTCAAATGTAATCCCTGTTGTATTAAAATTAATTTAATTCCAAAATACTTTATCCAACCCCAGAAGAAAACTAAATGCAACGCAATTTTCTTCAAAGATTTGTTTTAGATTTCGACGGCTGTGGGTAGGAAGGATATCTGCTAGCAGTCAGTGTTACAACGAATCTGAAGGAGCTCCTCCAACATGCTGCCACCTTGAGGGGCAAAATTATGTGTTGGAATCTTTACTCCTTTTATTCTTCCTTCCTTAAATTTATCTTAATTGGATATGACCATCAAACTCCAGCTACTGTCTGGGGGTCCAGATCATAGTGTTTATGTGTATTATGCGTTTTCCAGGCACACAGAGCATAATCATGTGACTATGTTAACTTCATTTGTTCAAAAAAAAATGCTGTATATATCAAATATGACTTAAAAGAAATGTTACCTTGTAAATTAAATTAAAATTGGACCCCTGTGCCAAAGACAACTAAATCCAAAGTTTTTCATTTCCAAAACCTTTAAAACTTAGCAGCAAGTTTCCTAAGCAGGAAGAAAACATTTCCAGAATGCCTTGTCTGATATGTTATGAGCCAAATAATGAACAAGTGCTATCAAAAGCAGCACAGTAGGGCTAACATGCTGACAGTAGCTTAGCAACTGAGTGATAAATGAATATCATTTATGATATCCGTCACGTCACAAAAAACATCACCACAATTTTTGAAATGTCACAGAGAAGTGATACTGATTAAATATAAAATGATTTTTTCCAGTGATTATTTGAAGCTACAGTTTTCAAGCATTTTGTTTTATTTCACTTTACAAAGTGTCATAGTGGGAATGCATAGTGGCCAATTCCAATACTTTAATCACTTGGATCCAAATTTTTGTGCTAGCCACAATGTCTGGTGAACATAATAGTGAAAACGCCCTAAAAATAAATAAATCTCACAAGTATGTAATGTACATAAAAATATTTGGTCCACAGTTAGTGTTTCAACAAATACAGTCTGTTAGCTAACCTCTTTAAGAGAGGCGGCACTAATCTTCTGGAATAAATTAATAAAAAGTACTATTTTTTTATTTTAGCAAATGCTTGATGTAATACGGAAAAACATTAAATAAGCTTCTTTTTTTATTTATTTTATTTTTTATAAAATTAAACAAAAATGCAATTACCCTTTAACATCAATGTTACAGTAAGATTTAGTCTGTTATGCAGGAACATCAGTTTTTACCTTCTATTTAATCTAGCAGCCGTTACGTCAAATCTGTTAAATGACCGATTTGAAGGGATTACCTGCAGCGTCCAACAGAGCAGAGCGCTATGGGGTCTCCCACCACCGCGACCAGGGACTGAGCTCTGGTGATGGCCGTGTTGAGCAGCTTGTAGTTTGACAGGAAACCGTAGTCGAGGTCCTCGGTCGAATCCTCCACCAGCTGCTCTTTGCGTTTGATGGCGGTCTGCTTGTGCTTGCAGGTATGCCGCGTCCGCACCGTGCTGAGGAACAGCACCCGGAACTGTTTACCTGCAAAAAGACATTTATTTAATTTTTTTACTATTATTATTACATCCATTATTTTACGGAAATGCATCAATTCAGCAGGATCCAACAAAACATTTAGGTTTAGCAACAGAGAAAACATTTAATTTTGTGTTATTAATTCAGCTACAAAGCAGGATTAAATGTTAGTCAAGATGTATCAGGGGAAAAAAGCCATCACTCCCATTATATAATTCAAAAAAGGGTCAAATTTGGTAATGTCCTAGTTCTTGTTGCTGTATTAAAAAGAATACAACAAAATGATCACATTTGCAGAAAACTGACATGATAATCTAACATTTGTCCAACTCCAGAGCTTGTTGATAAAACACAGAGATTATATGTGCAAGAAATTTAAAATCCAAGTGCTAAGAAAACTTTCCTTCCTGCTTGCAAGCTGCGCATTGTTTCATCTGTGAATAATGAGACATGAACAAAGCAGCTGGATGCAACACAAGCCAGAGCAGCAGAACTGAAAAAGCAAAAGAAACAAAATTCTCACCAAGTCTCAATATTACAAAGAAAGTTGGAACCACTGACAAACCAGAATGAAATACCTTAAGGAATAAAGTTTTACGACATATTTGTCATTTTCAGCCAAAGCCTGTCTTTATTTTTCTGCTTTGTTTTTAACAGCGAATTCACTGAATAATTCTGATAAATCTAGAGAAAGAAAACTACCACACCATTTCAGTAAAGATTAGAAGAATTACTAGTTTAACAAAGCTAATTTTCTGTATCATTTAAAACTTTTCTTCTTTTTTTTTTGCTCACCTTGGACGTTAAGCACTCTTTCGACGCTGACCTCGTGCATTCTCTTCTTTCGGAGTTCGGCACGAATGCGGAAAACCTGGTCGGCGTACGGCGACACCACCCCGATGCTGCCCTCGTCCAGCTTCCCCCAGGCCACCGGCCACTTCTTACGCAGCTCCTCCACCCGCTCCACAATCTCAAACACCTACGGAATGATAGGGGGCATCAGCAACGGGGTTTCCAGGTCAATGCCACAAGAGACTTTAAATATTTCAGCTCACACAATTATTCTGTGTTGCTTATTTTAGCTGAATATGAACAGAAGAAATACTTCTAACATCAACATGTGAAAAGCTCAGCATTTCTACTCGACTTATCAATAATTTGTAAGGCTAATCTGTTGATTTTTTTTATTTTTTTGATTAATTTGTGATTTGCTTAATAGGGGGTTTTACTTACTTATTTATTCTTTTACCGAATTTGGACCAGGACATACACACTGACAAAACGTTTGTTAAATCTTATGTGCAACATGTCTGAATTTTTTCAAAAGTTTTGGCTTAATTATTGCTCTGAATATGTTGTTCATTCAGCAGTTAACCTTTTCCTGAGTCTGTGCAATCCAGTTAACGATTAATCGATTACTAAATTAGTTGATTATTTCAAAAAGTGATTCATCACGATTAATCATTTCAGCAGTAGATCATCTCTCTCCCATCATTATAATCGGTGATATTTTGGCAGCAACATGACACATTTTTGCAAAATAAAAGTAACCAATCACATTACCTTTGGTTTAATTTACTTTGATCAAGATTCTTTTGTTTTAATTTCTTATTGCTTATCAAGTGAAACCATGTTACGTTGCTTAGTCCACACAATGATGTGAGAAACACTGATGGTTTCAACAGACTTCTAACAGGCCTTTATTGAATAAAAATAAATCCCCCACTTTTTAAAGTAACTTCACATGCCCTGAAATGAGACTTATGAGAAGAAAAGGAGGCGACACCATGCTGTTTTCACACCATGATCCCTTACATACAGCTGACCTGATATAACACTGAACAAGTTTGGGGATATTTTTTTTCCACAGAGCCTAAAAGGCAACATAAAAAAAAAAATAATTTGAAGAACAAAGGGCGCCTTTATGACTTGCGTAGCGGTGAGGGATCAAAGATGGTCCATCAAAACAGGAAGCTGTGGTTTAATGAAAGCAGACTCTCTGTAAAACCAGGGATATCAATGCTGACATGAGCTGAAAAATGTCTGGAATATGAAGTGATGCGTTTTTGGTTCAGAGTCATTCTGACCTAAAGCCTAGTCATTTTGAAAGCATAAAGCTTATTAAAAAGTTAATTTATTTCCAAATTCCAAGATAAGAAATCACTTCAAATATCACAACCAAATCCATTAGCTATTTTTATTAGAATTCAGTTAGTGAGGTTTTTTTATTTATTTCATCTTTATTTGAACTATAATATGCTGTACAACTGTAAATAAAACAGAACACATCTAGGTAAAAGTTTCTAAACTCCCCCACTGAATGCTCAGAGCCCAATTCACACTGCGGATTTATAAACAGGATTTCTGCAAGTTTCAACTCAAATGTAATGCTTTTTAAGACCACAATGAAAGGAATTTATTTTGTCACAGAAATGTGCAAACGACAACCAGTCAACTCATAATAAATTTGCACGTACCAAAGCTAAGTGCAAATTTGTTATGTATCATTGCTAGCTTGATAGCATTTTGACATGTAGCTAACAAAAATTTGTGTTAGCAATGAGTTACCGTTAGCTGCAACCGTCTCAAGTTACAGAAGTGCGACTCAAACTTTTGCCTGACAGAAAAGTCCAGCGAGGATAAAAAAAAATGCATAGAATATATGATAAATTTTATTTTGACATGACTGAGATTAACATATTTAAGGCCAAGTTACTTTTTAAAACACATAAGACATAATAAGGCCTTATGGTTAAATAAACAAATTTAAGATTTCTTTAAGGACGATCGGACACACTGGTAAGACAAGAATGGATTGTAGGTTCAGAAGAAAAATATTTAAGTTACACTTGGAGGACAATGTTAAATCAATGGAAATATTTGTTTCATCACATAACTGCATAAAGTAGAAATGCTCCAACTCGTACCTCTGCATTGTTGTAGTAGGCAGTGCTATTCTTCTCCTGGACATCTTCTCCTCTGGCTGTGAAGAAGGTCAGCGGGTAGAAATCCTTATGGCACGGCTGCTTCCCACTCGCGATTAGCTTTCCGTCGTAAAATAACTCGGATGTGTAGCTTTGGGAAGAAAAAGCAGAAAAATGGCAGGAAATACAGGAAATGAAGATAAAGTTCATGAATTAATATTTCTCAATAAAACCAAAGTAAATAATTACACATGGCTGCATATAAAGGCTTAAAGGGATTTGATACAGAACTGCTCCTTGTCAACAAACAACATGGTTTAATTGTAGCAGAATTTAAACAAGTTTCACCAAATCAAATTCAAGACTTTAAAAGTGGAAATTTTAAGACCATAACAGAAATGTACAAAAGAAATAGATTTTTTTTTATTTGACCAAAGCTGTATGAGTTGGCAACAGAGCCAGTGGTGAAGACGGACATCATCCAGCCAACTGTTGGTACATTTAGATAGATACAAAAGGCTAGCTAGCTAGCAAACAAGCCTTAGCAGCTTTTACTTCACATAAAAAGGTGAGTGAAATGTCAGTGGGCAACTCAAACTTCTGCATCTCAGAAAACTCTACATAAAATATGCAAGATTACAGAGTTCAGCCACAACAAAATTTAAAATATGTAATAACATATTTAATGCCAACTTGCATATTCTTTAATGAGTTTAAGACACTTTAATGCCTTAATTTTAGATGCATGAATTAAATAATGTGCAGCTCCATTAGTAATAATTTTAAGGATGTGTGGACATCCTGTGTAACACAGGAGAAATCACTCACTGTTAAATTATATATATATATATATATATATATATATATATAAAATGTCTATACTTGTGAAATCTACTCTTTCAGCCAACATCCTTAATAATAAAACATTTTTAGCTGAAGAAATAAAATAGAAAAATCTTTCTTAGTCATGCCTGAAATAGTGACTGATTTTAAAATTAGTGACAGTTTACATTTTCTTTCTGCTATTTTCCATGTTCCGTATATCAAACTCACAATCATAAACATGTTTAACACAACAGCTTCCTTCATGTTATTGCAAAGTAATTTTTCATTTGTGATAAAATCCTTCAGATCCTGTTATACTATGTTGGTGAAAATACCTTGATACAATGAAACGGTTATATATTTAAATTTACTTCTCTGTGACAATCGACAAGAAGAGAGGAAATAACTTGTGACAAAATATGTTTGTTGTATGAGAAAAATCCTTTCCAAATATAAATTACAACCACAACGGTGTGAGAACTGATCTCCCACTACGTCTGTACATCTTTGTTCCACTGGTAGACTCTGCTCCTTAACGTAGGCATTCAGAATAAGCAGAACCTCCCACTGCCTTCTTTAATACCGACTTTCCCAGAACTGATTTGCTGCCGGCAGCGCTGAGTGCTCACACCTACTTGATGATAGCTTCGTGGGAGCGGTAGTTCTCACACAGGAGGATGCGACAGGGAAATTCGGGGGGGTAGTGCTCGTACAGCCGGTCCAGCAGTGACACGTGCAGGTTGCGCTCCCGTGCAAACTCGCTGTACACGAACGGACTGAGCTGCAAGGTAACAGAGGAAAAGGGAAATTTGGTTCATTTCAAAGTGTCAAAGGACTTTGATTTCATTAAAGCAAAATGAAGTCCATTATGTTTTCCGTTTCTCCGACGCGTTGAAGCTAAAAACGTGATTGAACAGAAAAATGTAAAACTACATCACTTCAGTAAAACGGTGGCTGATAAATCGGTCGGCCAGAAAGCTGCAATCGGTGCACCCCTACTTTGGATGCAATCTGTTTACTTTCAGTGGGCTTGTTTTATCAAAGTCCATTGAAAGTGTAGGAATTTCTGAAAGTGAATAAAAACTGATTTCTTTTACAACCTCAGCAGCATAATAATATTCAGTATTATTATGCTGAAGAATACTTGACAAATGCACACCAGACAATTGGTAGCATTTGATTCATTTCATCTTAAAATAATACTAAAAGAAAAGGGATTTGAAAAACAAAGCAAAAATATCACCTGAACCTCAAATTCTATATCGACTTGGGGTTAAGTGTCAAAAATGTTTGACCTTTTCTATTTTGACCACTTTTTATACAAATCAGATGGGTATTAGACTTGATCTTTATTTAACATATTGGGTTTGATTTAATCAGTAAAGGCCACAGTCTTCTATGAATATTAAATTAGCTCATACGGTGCAGAATGCAAAACTACTAAATGGACAATGTAAAATAAAAGGAAACCACTTTTCCTCCTCTACAAATGCAAAGAACCTGTTTTCCAGGTTAGAAAAGCAAATGGAAGGCAGAGATGTAACAAACTGAATCCTGCATTTGCATCCAGTTTCTCTGTGTTGACTGAAACGGAATAAAGATGGAGTTTATGAAAAGTAATTATTTCACGCCAGACTCTTGCAGTGTCTTTATCCCGCTCTCCCAGGAAATCACAGGATGAAAAAAATTTGGTTTTTAATTCCTTTTGGTGACGCAGAAAGCTTGACTGACAACAGTCTTTGTTTCTGTGGCCCAGAAAACTCAAAGGAGGCAACAAATGTCCCAAATTCTTTTTATATATGTATGTATGTATGTGTGTGTATGTATATATATATATATATATATATATATATATATATATGAAATTCTTAATTTAAAATAAAAACAAGCATTTCATGGTGAGTAATATGTAATGCAAATTGAGTTTATAAGTAAAACCAAGCATTAAGTCAAACTTTTTTTATTTTCAGTAATACAAATTCTCACCTGCATATGGTCCCCAGCCAGCACGATGCGGGTGGTCTTGCTAGCAAGAGGAAAAGGCATGATGGTTTCACACTCCATGGCCTGAGCTGCTTCATCCAACAGGATGTGGGAGAACAACCCTTTGGGGGCGAGAAAAAAAAAAAAAAAAATACAATCTATTAGTTTACTCTCTGCTCCTCAAAGTGCTGCATATTAAAAACGGAGACAAATTCTGCAGAGTCAATTAGGTAGAAAGGTTTTTCTCAGCCAAAGTTTACCAAACAGAGATATATAAACAGTCTAGAGTCAAATGAATCCATTGTGGGTTTAAATTTCAAGCCTAACACCAAAGGACGCAACACATTCTTTACTATATATTCCTAATTTTTATTTATTTATTTATTTATTTTTTTTAAAAAAAGGGGGCTGTTTTGTTTATTTAAAAATCAAACCTTACGATTAAACCGCTGAATTTTTTTTTTTTAATCTAAAGAGAAACTATTGAGAAATATCTATTTCTCATCTATGGATGTACGTCAATAATGTCTCGACCACCATTTTCAACCAGCGATGAGACCGCAGTAGCTGGCGAGATAGCAATGATTCCAGGGTCAAACTTTGAGGTCCAAACCATTTTTATCAATTGTGGCATACAGTGTCAACTGGATAGGGCAACCCGCAACAAACAAATATGCTGACAGATTCCAGAGAAACTGGCCGCCCAAAGGTAAAAACTCAAAATGACTACAGCTCTTGAACACTTACGACTCGCCCATAATCCGCCCACGTTCACACCACACAGTGAGGCACACGCCGCCAATGGAAGCACACCCAACTAGGTCAAAACTGAACCAGACAATAACCGGCTAGAGAAAGACTTGACAATAGAGAAGAAGCTTAATTAAGATGTCAATTAGTGCAAACACACACATTAGCATTTAAATCTTAACATTCTGTTTTCGTTGAGGGCTCTAAGATGGTTCTACACTCTCATTTAACCGGTCCTGCAAACCTAATACAGGGGTTTTACAGAGAGAAGGATGAACCCCGATTTCAAAAGCTCAACTGGTGCTCGGCAGCATGAGTGGGGGAGATAAAACGGAATGGCAAATGAGTGCTGGAGCAGGGAGTGGAGGGGAAGAAAAAAAAACCGAGAGGCTAAATAACAACCAGCGAACAGCCTCTAAAGCTGAACCGGTTTCACAGGGAGGTGCATGCAGACATGAAATGTGACAGCTAAAAAAATAAAATAAAACTTCTGGGTTGTCAGAAAAGTAAACAAGCACCACAAACACGTCTAGAATAAAATTAAAAAAAGAGGGGCGATCTGATATGGAAAGGAGTTTTAGTCTTTAGCAGAACCCTTCGAACAAACGAATGCATGCAAACATGTTTCTGTAGAGCATTTTCTACATGCTCAACTGTAGAAAATGCTCTACAGTTGAGCATTTTCAGCTCAACTGTAGAATCTGACAAAACAGTGCCAGTCTAAAGAATCTTTTATCATAGACAAAGTAGCAAACATCTGTGTTTTTGCGCACAAATTTATCGAGCAAAACTGCCACACGTCTTATTAGTGTTACACGTGGGGACCGTCATCTCCAAACAATTCCTGCCAGAGCTCGCTGTGAGCGCCATTGTTCTAGAACTTGTTTAACTTTCCAATCAAACGCACAGTGCGCAAAAGCTATGGTGTAATTACAGAGTCCAACCGATTTTTGTTAACCCCCTGATACAAACTGCATTGAACAGGAAGCCCAATCCACATCAACACAACGCAGTCCAATAAAAGCTTACAAATGATGTAGAGGAGACGTTAGGGATGGGAATGTTTCCCCCCCCAGGCAAGGAATGGGAGATCAATCGAAAGACAGGAGGGGGAAAAATATGGTCCTTACGATTAACATGTTGGCAGACAGGCAGCAAAGAAGGAACACGGCGCTTGATGTTTCACCTTACAAACGGCTACCGGCGTCGGGGGAATGGATCTCCCTATTAGAGGTCCAAATTACATTTTCTATATGTTACAGAGCTAATAATGAAGTTTGCATTTGGGGAAAACAATAGCATGACATTGTGGGTGTGGGGTTCATAAGCAGATATGACTAAAATCAGAAAGAAGAGAAAACTCTCTCAAATTAAATGGCAGCTGCTTCTAATCGCACGCCCCCTTGAAACACCTTCCAACCCTTTAACAGCACAGGGGAGGTTTGGAAAGTCTGGGCAGAGATCTGTGAATGAAGCCACACGAGGTCTTGTAAATCCACACTTGTAAATCCACACTTGTAAAAAGTTTGTCAGATTGGTCATAAATTATTCTGTATGTGTAAAATTACAGACCCTGTCTGATGTATTGTGGTTTCCGCTGCACAGTCTGACACCCTGTAGGGCCTGACTTAATATCAGATCAGGGAAATACTTTCTATTTTTTGACACAAGCCTAACTACAGACCAAGCTGTAAAATCCCAAAGTCTCAAATCCTATAAATATATACATGAACTATAGATGTTCTGTACCAGGCTTGTTTACAACTTGAATCATTTATATTATTTATTTTGTACTACATGAGTTTGATGAATATGTAGATATACAGTAGATGTAATCTGACAGGAGGAGTTTATGATAAAATACAGTTCTGAAACAGTTCATAATAATAGCCTGATTATGAACAGTTTCAGCTGAACTGAAAGGATTCAGCAAGTTTCAGGCTAAATGTAAGACTTTGACACCTGTATAATGCTGTTGAGATTTAAACTTTAAACCTACAAAAAAAACAAATAGATTAAAATAACTTTTTTACTCAATAATTTATGCTTACATTATGCACGCCAGGGTTTCTGTCGGTTTCAACAACTAAAATTTAAAGCTTTTAAAACCTTTTTGAAAGACCATTATGAATGAAATTTAAGAGCTGTATCATGACATTATTTTAAAGAAAATTTAATATTTTTGCAATGTTGTCTATAGCATAATGCTAAGCTTTTCTGCACAGAAAGGCCCTAGCCTCGGACCGGTCGGCAGCAGAAAATAAGCCAATGGCAAAGAAGAAATGTCGCCCAGGCAACCAGCGATAAATTTACCCTTTAGATAACAAGATGCAAAAAAGCTAGCGAGCTAACTAGCGAGGATATATTAGCATCTAGTTAGCAGTAGCCTCAACCACCTGATGAATGAAGATATCTGCACCTTTCTTGATGTTTTGTCAGACAGAAACATAAAAAAACTACATAGATCAAGAATAAATAGCTCTGCCTTACATTTCATAAAAATCTAAGGCCAACTTACATTTTTATGAATTTAAGACATCTTAAGGCCTTATTTTTCGTCTATTCTTTTAGTATAAGTTACTGGTAGAAGGTTACAGCTAACTGTCGTGTTAAGCTGTTCTGGATATGGATTATGTCAGCAAGTTCTTTAAAGAATAAAAATGTTGGTGTGCAATCTGTCAGCTTGCTTTCTAAAGTCTTTTTTTAATCTTCCATACATATATTTTGGAAGGGGTTTAATGAGGAAGAAATATCACAAAATTTCTTGCAAACATTTCTCAAGTCGCACCACAAAATCTGAGATTTTGATTGCAAAACAATTACAAAATCCTAGATCTATTGCCTAATGAAACAAAAGTTGGTGAGTATGTTCTGCCAGCTGATTGATGCATATTTCACACATATCAATAATCATCTTGAAGGCAGACAGAAACAAGAACTTCTCAGACCTTGAAACAGAAGTTTCTGTGTGGCTTTTCTTTTCTTCGTTTGATGTAACTAAACAAGGCGACTCAATTAGAATTAGGCGATATTCCCTGTGCTGCGTCCATCACATCTAGTTAATGAAGCCTATATATTACTGATACCAGTTTATACACACATTAACTTTTTGTTCGAAGCAAATGATGCTCCGTTGGCCACAGTCTGAAGATAGCTTGCAAATTAAGCAACACGTTCAAAAGACTGCACTACAGCCAGAACTTAAATAATTTAAAAGAAAATGCAGGGCAGTACTCCAAAAGGGGGGTGAGTGGGGGGGAGCTACTACAAAGTGGAATATGAATATAAAAAAATAGTAATTAAATATTTAGCATGAAATCTTGATCACTTCATTTCCAACAAGTCAAATCCTGAGGGACACGATTAAAGTCTGTTGTGAAAATAATGAAATGAGAATTCTGGTAGCAACTTTAGGACTTTTTTTTTTTTTTTTGATGTATTAAATGAAACATGGGGGTAATTGGGATTTAAAAACATGAATTAAACACTAAACTGAACAAAGTTTAAGTTATCTCTCACCACAACCAGAGTGGTTAGCTTCCATCAGGAGGCCTGTGACTCTAATATGCGAGTGACTGTTAACTTATTTAGAGTCAACACAACCACAAAAGAGATTATTTTCAGTAAATTTCAATGAAAATGGTTGAATTACAGCTTCTAAACTCCAAAAGTACAAGCAGATTTAAATGAAATAGAATAATCAATCTGGACTTCCTGTAAAACAGCAACAGGTCGAGAGTTATGGTTGAATCGTTAAATGGACTAAACAGAATGGTCTATTAAAGCTGCTGCTTGATTCCAGGAACACGGTGCCGCTTTTACTAAATGGTTTTAACTAATTTTGCATCTGCAGGAAAGAAACAACAACAAAACAGAATTTTTTTTGACTCACTTTAAGATAATGAGCCAATTGGAACAGTGCGACTTGTTCTCTGCATGTCTGACATCTTGCTTGAGAACTGGCATTTAGAAGAACAAGTGTAAATGTCAGCTTATGGCTAAAATATACTAAATTTATAGTCAAATATTATTGCTTCAAACTATATTTTGTTTGAAAAAACCTTGATATTATCAACTAAGTCAAGTTTTCCATTAAGACCAAAATCTACAAATTTAGGTTCAGTTTTTCCAGCTAATAACATGATACAAACTTTGGGGAAAAAAAGTCAGTTTTGGTCCTCAATATCCATATGATTCATATTTTCAGTAGCTAAGATTCTAACGCTGATAAAATAAATGTGAAAACACAGTAATGAACGAAAAGAAACACAAACAGTCAAGAAAAAGCGAGTCAATCACAACTGATATCAGCATCACACCATTAAGAGGAATGGCATGCTTTCTGACATCCTGCAACCGATCTTGAAATATTTTAACCCCCAATCAAATGCTTTATCAAAGATGGAAGAAAAGTTAAGAACTGAGTTTCCATTAGAAGATCCGTTATTGCTACTTAGAAGACTCGCCGTCCCTCCGTTGCCTTGTTTCCCGTCAATTTTCATCACCAAACACCAGCAGAGCAGGAGAGATGCAACATTGGGTGGGAGGCCTAATGATGTGCAATACATTAGAAACAAGCAGATGGCGTACCCAGACAAGAGACAAAGCCCCCTTCCCCTGACACATTAGTGCCGGTTATTAGCTTGCGCCGACAAATCGGTTTGTTTTTCACGATTTTGGCACAACTTAAATGAATTCCACTCCGATCTCCCAATGCTGACTGTTGAAGTGACAAGAATAACCAATGATGCAGGTCTAAAGCACAGAGCAGCTTTTTTGCTTATAATCACCAATTAAGACCTTTTAAGACATCTTCTGAATAAAAATTAAGACCTTAATCATGACAGAGATGTCCAAAAGAAATGAAGTGAACCAAAACTGTGAAAGCTCACATGGAATACGGGTCGCTAGCCAGCTGGGGAGCCTTATGTTAGCTACTAGCTAGCATGCAAGTATAAGCAGCTTGTTACTGGTAGCATTAACTGGATTGAGCCACAGAAAGCAGTGAGTGATTATGTTTGTGCACGGCTCAAACGTCTGCCTAATAAAAAAAAGTCCCATGAGAAAAAAACCTACTTAGACTATTTGACATTAAATAGTCCAGCCATGAGAAAATCAAGATCTGCAATTAACATATTTAAGGCCAACTTCCATTTACTTTAATGAATTTAAGACACTTTAAGGCCTTCATTTTAGATGCACAAATTAAAGGATGTGTGAACACCCTCATAAAGGTGTGTTTGAAAATAGGCGCCGGTTTTTAACAAAATGTGTATCTACTAGCTTATAAATAGAAAAACAAGATATATTGCAAAATATGGATAGTTTCATGCAGAGTAGGGGGAAAAAAACAAGTTTTCTTATTTTTAAGATGAATGACTGAAGGCTGATGGAATGCCACATAAAAAAGACCCCAAACATAACCAACTCCTTCAATTTAAGATTATTCTGGACTCACCAGGCTCCAAATCCAGCTGGCAGAGGTACTGGGAGGTGCTGAGGGTGACCACGACAACACGGTGCCTGAGGATGTCCTCCCTTGTGGGCATCTGGAAAGTGACCTGTGTGCTGGAGATGAGACAGTACTGCTGGACCACCGGGTGGACGGTCTTCACCCAGCGGTTCCTGAAATATACCCTGGAAGGACAAAAGAAGGCGGAAAGATGAGGATAAGGAGATGCAAAGTTCTAAGCTATGTTCTCTACAAGAGACTCCAAGAGAAAAAGTGCACATTTTAACCTGTATAAACTTTTATTTCAGTGTTGTGCAGAATTGAAAAATAAAAACGGTGCTTTTATGCAATGACAGACAAGAAAAAAAACCCTAAATTTTTCATGGAAAATATGGGCATGTCAAGACAAGCAGGGCTTCTCTACCTCTGGAGTTGCAGAAATATTTTGAATTTGGGTAAGAAATTGTGTTAGAGTCGCCTAAAGGTGGCTCAAAAAAAGAAATCTTGTGTTCACGTCCCCATGGTCTGAAAATATCTGCCGTAAAGTGAAAACAGCAAAGGTACGCAACAATTTGTGTTAATGCTGATGTATTGGTCTGCCTGCAACATTCAGTAACTGTAATTCAGATAAAATGGATTGATGGAGTGCCACACCGGTTCACTCCATCCAGGGAAGTCTGACAAAGAGGCGGAAATAACTTTACTGGATGTTGACATCAAAATGGCAGACAGCCGAGAAGCGAGAACTACGTCTTCCCAACAACTGATCAAAAATCTGTTCATTTTACACTTATTGTTTAAAGTTCACAGCAACATAGTCAGACTGTAGATTTTAGCTTCTTCGGTATTGCTAACACGGTTTCCTCTGTGCATTAATTTAAGGTATATTTGCCGTTTGAACTATTAAAATAAGTAATTATACGTTTTCAGAAGAGGTCTCAAATTTTAGTTGCTTTTAGCTGAAAGAAAGGTCTTTTAAGAGTTGTTCATATGTAAAGTATTTCAAGATTTGAGAGGAACCACCTCTTTTGCAAATTTGCTGGAGAATTACAGAGCTGCTTCAAGTTGTTATGTTTGAATCCCACTTTGTACAACCTTGTTTGGACCCAACATTTTTCTTTCCAATAACGAAGTAAAGCTTGGAATGCATTATTTGCTCATTTAATTCTTTATTTATTTTATTTTTTGCTTTTAACAAAGTCTACTAAGACTTGCCAAGACGGTTTGACACTCATACATACCTTGTGTTTTTTTGTGTGTCCTTGATCCAACTGTGGCTTTTTTTTGAAGTTGGTACATTTGAATCTTCTGTTAGAAAATAATTTTCCAAATGACAGATTTTTCTGTTTTAACTTGATACACCCTTCTAATTAATATCTTAGAAATGTAGTGTAATGTTCTTGTTAATAGAAAATTCCTATCGGGGCAGAATGAAAAAATTACCTATTATCTCCACTTTCAGAGTCTCAGCAATGCTAGTTGTATTAGTCACACCAAATAGCTGATAGAAGTTAAAAAAAAAAATCATCTTGGGAAACTGCAGGGAGCACTTCTTTCACGAGAACAAATATCTTTGGGTTCTGGAGAATGCTTTGCACAGTGGTTGGATTCTCCCATCATCAGTATAGTGAAAAATTGGTGAAAAATGTAAGCAACACTAGGTGGAAATGAATCCGTATCTTCCTTAAACTAAAGTAATCTTTATATACCTCAAATTAAACAACACGTCTCTGAAATAAATCCAAAATCACAACCGAGGTAGTTCAGATTGCATTAGTTGCGACAGTGCAGGCTGGAGAACAAAGTAGAGGATGATTGGAGATGCTGCTGCAGTACCTGAGAGGTCTGGCGTGCTCGTTGCCTGCTTCGACATATGGATGAAGGTAGTCTTTAATGTAAAGGTCAGCTGCGCTGTTGGAATGAGTGCAGATCAGGACCCTGTAGATACAAAAGAGAAACAATAGCAATAATAAACTACAGTGCAGGAAAACATATGGCATAAAGTGCCATTTGCTTTAACACAGTCAAAATTTATTTCTTCAGTTTCAGAAACTTAAAGCTAAAGAAAAGAAAGACTGGGAAACACGTTTCTCATTTAAAGACGGAAAAAAAAAGAACATAAGCCAAGCAGTACAAGAGCATTCTTGAGATCTTCAAAGCCAGAATCGGTACAAAAGTAAAGACAACAAAAACTTAGGAAAAGTTCTGTGTTAGAAGTTTATGACTGCATCCACCAATACAGGAAAAACAAACTGCACAGCAAAGGGGAAAGAAAATCACGGATAATGCATATAAAAACACAGTTCCTCCAGGTCAAAGTTGATGAAATATTGACTATCAACACCCTGAACCCAAGACAATATACAAGCTTAAAAAATTTTAAGGAACAAATTCCCAAAGAGAATACATGGTAAATCTGATTTAATGAGAAAAATCCCCAACCAGTTTCTGCACATCTAAAGAAACGGGACTTTACAAGAGGAATGGGATATTATGTCCTTTACAGCCAAGTTATTTTCTGTTTGTCATCATATTAAGTTAGACAGAATTATTTATCGCAGTGATGACACATTCTACATGTTTACATACCTCATGAAGTAAGAGAGCTGCAATAGAAATAATAATAAAAAAAGCTAGCTAGCTATGTTAGCAGCTAGTTAGCGGTAACCTTAAACATTTTGAGTCACAGAAAGCAACAATATCTGAATGCGACTCAACTCCTGGCCCACAAAAATGTCCTGTGATTTAAAAAAAAAAATCAATATACAGGATTAAATAGCCATGACACGACAAAATTTAAGACCTGCGATGAACGTATTTAAGACCAACTTAAACCCTCCGTACCAGAGTAATGACTATTATATTACTGTACTTTTTAAGGCCATTTTTCTTTCATACACCCTGTTCTCTTATTAAAAAACAAACCGTAAGCCTCGGTTATGGGGGCGACTGACATATTGCATTCATTTTTCATAAAGACTAGCGAACCATTTACCTGATGGTGCTACATCGGTTTCTTTCCAGCTCAAGAAACCCTAGAATGTCCTGCGGGCAGAGCCACATGGAGAGCCGGCTTCGTAATGAAGAAAAATGCCAGTGAAGAAGCTACATTGTTGTACATCACTGTGGGGCCTGCAGACGTGGCGTAACTTCCCTGACTGGCTCACGCTGCACATCGACTTTCATTCAAAGCCAGGGAGCAAACCGCAATAAAAGCCAACCATGTGCACCGAGGACAAATGACACATATTCGGCCAAATGACCAGTGTGCTTTTCTTTATAGTGACAGGACATGCAACAATGGAAAACAAAGCTAATCACTCAGCACAAACAGGACCTTCGAGACACATATACATACAGCTGAGTGAACAACGCCACATCTCATTTCTTAATTGACCTTAAAATTTGACACATTCATGTGCCAAGTCCCTGATGCTCCAACTGTTGGAAAGCCCAGTTATACAGAAAAACTTTTGAAACCCCTTCTAATAATTTGGTAATATCATAAGGTCTTTGGTATTTTAGTTACCCAGTCAATACTTCGTAAAACCATATTTCCTTGCAGTACCAGCAGGGTTATCCATTTAGACACTGAGGTTTTAATCTATTCTTTATAAAACACCCCAAGCTCAGTGAGACTGAATAGAATGTCTCTGAATATAAATCTTTCAAGCTGCCACAGATTCTTAATTGGATTTAAGCCTGATTTAAGGATTTCCCACGCAAGGGGTCTCCCGATACAACTTTTACACTTCTGATATCGATATTGCAGCTTTGAGCGTTGGCCGATATCAATATTGACCCAATACGATTTCAATGAGAGTTGATTTTGACACTTCAGATGAAGTATGGGAGAGCCTCAACACTAAACCAATTCTATTGTAGTTCTGGCTGAATGTTTTGGCTCCTGATGGAAGGTGAGTCTAGAACAAGTCTCAAGTATTGAATAGTCTCAGGTTTTCTACTGAAAACAGCTCCATCCAAAAGAAAAACAATGTCAACATGTGAGTACCTTACGTTCCTTAGATGGTTTACGGCAAACCCCAAATGGTACTTCATTTTCTTATTAGTTCTATAGTACATTGCTTTCAGCAGTAGCTTTTTTTCTGTCACTTTTGCACAAAAGCCAGAATTGAGGAGTGCACAGATTTTCCCATCTTGTTCGGCAACATCTTGATGCTCTTTCCACATACTGAACAGCATCTCAGTGGGATTTACCAATTAATAATGCATGAAAATCTAGATTTTCCTGTGAAATATCAACACTGGTCAAAAGTTTCACATATAAGTGAAGGGATCCCAAAGCAAGCCAAAAAGAAAAGAGGCGAGATCTGTACCTGCTGTTGTCCTGGCGAAGAATGTGTTTGACGGCCTGTGCCAGGGTGAAGGTCTTGCCGGTACCATAGGGCCCAATGATGAGGATTGGGGGAAGAGAGATGGAGACGGGTGTGGTGATGGCCAGGATGGCCTCTTTCTGCTTGGCGTTCAGACGGGGGTCCAGCTGTTCGTCCCACTGCCTGAAACAAGAGACAAATAGAAACTCATTTTAACATTTTGTCTCAAACCAATTGTCCTCCAACATTCAAACAAATTGCAACGAAGAGCAACTTTAAACTCACGAGGCAGACCTTATTCACCTTTTGACCAAAGGAAAGCATATTATTGTTCTGTTTCTACGTTATGCACCAACGGACATGTCTGACATTTCAATTAATTTGAAAATGGAGCTGCGTTCGATCCACTGATCAACTTATACCAGAATAAAGCCAGATTCAGATTTATGTATCAGTAGTCAAACATCCCACACTAATTAGCTGCTAATAAATCTGCAATCATTATTATCTTCACATCAAACGGAAAGGAGGCGGTCGAAAAAGACTGAAGAGAAGCACCACACATTAACAGATAAATAGAGGTGTGTGTGTCCAAAACAGCTGTGCGTGCGACAGCAGACAAACTTGTGAGTGATGGGAGTCACTGTGGAAGCTGTGGATGTAGTGTGTGTCTGTCTCTACACATTAGTGTCCTCATTATGAGGGCCGCATCCTCTGAAGCTGTGAATACACCAACATCAATTGATTGAACACCTACTGAGACATAAATGAGGGTCTCTGTGTGTGTGTGTTTATATAAGATCAAGGTATTATGTTTGGAGTGGAAAAAGGCCTAACCTTTATTAACATAAACAACTTACTTATTATGGGTTCGATCAATTCTCTTCTGAAATAAAAATGACTAATTTTACAGTAAAATTCTAATAAGGTTATGTCGTAATTAAAATGGCATGGTGCGGATGGTGCAGGGGTTAAGCACGACCCACATAAGGGAGGCCTTAGTGTTCGACGCGGCTGTTACGGGTTCGACTTCCGGCCCGGTGACCTTTGCCGCATATCTTCCCCTTCTCTCATTACCCAATTTCCTGTCAATTGACTATCAAATAAAGGCCTTTAAAATAAAAAATAAAAAAATTAAAAACAAATGGCATGACAAAAATTTATACCCCATCTACATAATCAACCAGAACCTTCTTGCAGTTCCTGAATTCCTTTTTACATGTTTTGATTTGGTGAGAAGATCCAAGTCTTTCAGGTTAGAAGCTCCTCTTGGCGTCACACTAACCTTTAGCTTCCTCCACACATTCTCAATCAGATTTAAAGTTGAGTCCTCCTGTGTTGTTCCAACCCATTATTACTTCCAGTAATAGCAGAAAATTGTTGCCAAAATTAAAACCTTTTATGCACAGGTGATATTTGTGACTACTTGGCTGTAGTCACAGGTTTCATAAAGATTACAACCAAGGGGATGCATGAATGCCACAAATGTAGGGTGATACATATGCCTCTCACACTATGGATTCTATTAGAAGTGCTTTGATTCCATCTAGTGGTCAGAGTGTGAGCTACATGTGGATTATGAAAATGGAAGTGGGATTGTCTGATAAACTCAACAAATAATCCTAACTTTGTGATAGATTGTGCAATAATATATATAGGCCTACTAAACTCTTTTCTAACAATATAGTATTGTAATAGACTAGATGTGGCCAAAATTCTAAAGGTTTTTTCTAACGTGGGTTTGATGCATTTTAGCGACATTAGGCAACAAAGGCATGCAAATGGGTAATACTGGCTTTTTGTTTGTTTGTTTTAATTTTGGATATTTAAAATATCTTCCAGCTTCAGTGTTATTTGTTAATTTAGAAGCATACATTTATTGATCTTTGAGAGGACATACTTGTATTATTCAAAAACTGTCTCAAACTGACAACACTATGGTTTATCGCAATAATTTCTGGAAGAATTTATCATCCAGAAAAGTATGTAACTGTGACGGGTGGTGACTTTTTTTTTGGCCAGACAGTATGTGTATATATTAACTCGTTGTTTCCAGTACACATACGTCTAAAGACTTTATATATGCAACTGGCAGTAACTACAGATAACAGTCAAACTGTAAAGTGGGTCAGATGAAAGAAAGGAATGAGAGACGGACAGACGGTGGGCGAACAAACAAAAGATGAGATGGACAGAAGAAAAAAAACGGTCTAAGTTGCTTAAAAAGATTCATTAAAGATCTGATGTGGTAGAGAAAGAGGAAAGAATGACATCCTGCTGTGAATTTCTTTGTTTTCATACAAACAGTAAGAAAACTGCTGTGATTGGAGCAACACATATACAAGGGAATAATTTATCTTTGTAAACTTTTAAGAGCGTTTCAGAACTCTGATCATGAAAAAAAAAAAGTGTTTAGTGAGGTGAATAATTCATAAACAAAAACCCTTCAGGCTTAAAAAAGAAAGAGAAAAAAGAAAAAAGCTAATCGAACTGCAGCTGACAAAACCAAGTCTGTAGTGTAAAATCTTTATCTATTTAGTGAAATATTCTCAGATCTACGGTGGAATCAACTCGACATGAAAAACCTCTACAGTGGATAGTGCAAAACATCTTCCAAGTTACAAGGACTTAAAAAAAAAACAAAAAAACAGGATTAATAGACAAAACATTCATGTTAAGCATTCTTATTTTAACTTCTTCTTTATTGTTGTGATTGAGGAGATAATCTATGACGAACTGTGCTAAAGTTCAAATTATCCAAAGATTCTTGGATATAGCATTATAAAACGACGAGATTTTTATATTTTGTACGGCCAGCTTCACAAAATATTATTAAATGATAATTACTTAATAATTACTTTTTTTTTTGTCATTTTAAAGGGCTAGCAACACAGATGCGCGCAAACGATTAAACAAACTGCTTGTATTCAACCGAAGTTCCTTCAAATCAAGTTCACTCTTCCTTGCTTTAATCAGAATTTCATTTCCAACTCTGACATAAATCCTATTCTAGAGTCCTGAGAAGAAAGGCTGCTGCCAAGAAAAACTCACAGGGATTATATTTGACTTTGTCTCTTGTCAATAAAGATTACCGCGTCTTTTCCCCTCACCTGTCCGACATCAGAGGAAGAAAAACCGTAGAAGGGAGCTGAAAGCTTTTCCGTACGGCCAGCAAGTCAGCAAGGCGACGGATATGCTCTTATCTCTCAAATTGAGGTGACGTCCCCTCAATGGAAGTATTTGTCAAAACTTAAATGACGTGGTGGTATTACCAGAGTTTCTTTATAATAAGCTCTTTTTATGATTGGGTTCATTTACCGAGATAAAAATAGACATTTTCTGAGTGCAAATCTTTCTTTCCTGCAGTTTATAATAGCATAAATGGCAGATGTCACGTTTTCAATACAACCGGAATCCTCCTGTCAGCTGAACTTGAACATAAAATACTTTTCAGCTTCATTGCTGATCCAATCAGCTATGCATGTTGACTTATAGATTCAATATTCCGTTAGCTTCAGCAAGAATGCTTTAACATAGAGCACAAAAGCTGTAGTAGAGAAAATTACCAAGTTTTTTAACACCAAAAATAAATACTTGACAAATTTTCATATTTATATATTATCATACTTTTCGCTTTGAACAACAAATGCTGATTTTACTATTTTTACTTGATTATTATTTGATTTAAAAAAACAAAAAAACATTTTACCTTGTCATTAGGTTGGAAACTATGTGCTTTTAAAAAAAAAACAATTTTCTACAAATATCAACATCTAATAGAAGAAAATGTATCCCTTTTTTTCAAAAGTTTTGTTTTTCTTGTTTTAAAGTTCAGAAATAAAAAAATAAATAAAACAACGGTCTTTAAAAACTAACAAATGTCCTATAGCAGATACTTCACAGATCTTTTTTCCAAGGGGTCATGTAACATTAGTGGCTCTAAATATTTTTTTTTTGCTATGATTTTTCTTAGGCTTATAAAGGTTGCAGACTCCTGGAAAAAAAAAAGAAGCAATGGTTTTGGAAAAGGTGTTAATTAGAGTAACCCACATTTTTCGTATCCATGTGCTAACAGCTTTGCACTGACCACCCTCTTTGGTGAGGAAGTGGCAACTGAGATGAGATCATTTAAAATGAACTCAGTTAAATAATTCAGAAAAGGCACAAAGAGAAAAGGAGATATTTAGTACGTGTTTAAAGAGAGTTGGGATTTCTCCACGCATGTTTGACTGTCCACATGTTGGATACGTACCTGTTTGGGCTCCAGGGGATTGTGGGGACAAGGCCAACATCAGGGAAAAGGATGGTGTTGTCTTTGATGCGATCCAGGGCGTAGTGCATCTCACACAGTGGCTGTCTGTTGAGCTGAAACTGGAGCTCCACCTAACACACACACAGAAGAGTGAGGGTTTATTGTCAGGATGTAACTGGACGCCACAAATAAGTGCAAACAATTAAACCTCCGATAATTCAGTGCGACTCAAAAAGTATTTTGTGTGTCATGTATGTTGGAGAAGCTTTTTCCTTTCCATTTTTTATATTGACATGGAAAACACTTAATTTGATATTTTAATAAAACTATAGTACAAAAAAAGAGAAAAAAATTTGGAAGTGTTTTACCAAAAAATGCCGTCAAGCTAAAACTGGCAAAAATATTCCAAGCATCAGCCTGTAATAAACTGAAACAGTTTTCTGTAATTTTTAAACTCTAACCTGTATTTCTCTGTCAGGCAGCAGCATCAGCTCCTCACAGCAGCTCTTGCAAATCCTCAGAAAGATGTAATCCTTGGTCTTCTCCTCTATCACAGCCTCATAAACGCGCTCTTTGACCCCAGAAGGAGCGTGACTGCCGAACCCTTCCCGCCCCAAAGGCAGCAGCAGAACCGAATTCACCTTGGTCATTACTAGTCTCCCAGCCAGAGTGTCCTGACAAAAGGAAAATATATATATATATATATATATATATATATATATATATATACACACAGTTTGGGGTAGGTGGTGAGCAGATGCTTTTAGGTGATATATAT
>CAEFZY010038011.1:0-51652 GCA_903066815.1 Brachyrhaphis roseni
GGAAGAAAAAAAAAAAAAAAAAACCACCTCCCAGTAACCCCCCACACCCCCCCTTCCCAACAAAAAAACCACCCCGGGGGCCGCGCCACCCCCCCCCCCCCCCCCCCACACACACACACACACACAGGAGCATTTTGTGAGGAGTGGGAGACTTAGTGAGGCAACATGACAAGTATCAAAGAGAGGAAAACATCACACAGACTGTTGTCATAACAACATATTGCAATGAACGCCAAGCACCATCTGCTCCGAGATTTTTTTATTTTTTTTTTGAGACGCATCAAGAGAGGACGAGTCGATGGATAATTATTTCCCAGGAATAAGAATTAGACTGAATGGTACAAGCGCTGCTCTTGAAATTCAGCGACGAAGTTTGTGTGCTGCGGTCTCAATTTTGAGACGTTCGGGGGGAAGAGTCTGATTTCTGATGTAGCATCGCATTGAGGTCAGATACTACGGTATAGCCGCACACAGAAAACAAACAAAAACAGGAAGTCGTTCTTAACTTGCACGGTTCATTTCACATGAACTAATAAAGGGAATTGAAAGTAACTGTAAGAGAGAGGAGGGGGTAGGAAGAAGTTATTTTATTGCTCAATGTTCTTTTGGGCCAAACGTCCTAATTTATGGCGGTTAGCCGTCGAAACTCAAATTAATCACGCGCATTAATCTGCATTCAATCCTGGCGCGAGCTGACCTTGAGCGTTTCACCTGAAGTATGCGCTCTGCATCCATTAAGTCGACGCGATGTAAAACCTTCTCACAGCATCAGCGTGAAGTGTCTATTACCACCGTCTTATTTCCTGTTTATATGGCAACTGCCTCAACATCCTGTTTTTAATTACTTCTCTCCGGCAGCAGATGCTTCTCGCAGCAACCTGCTGTGGATTACTCCCCTGAGAACTAATGTGCTGTGACAGACCCCACTTTTCCAATCAATAACTCGCCCTAAATCTGCCATCTCTCTGCCTGCCAAACACACTCCCACTTCTAATGGCACATCATTTTCTTTAAGGGGGTGTAATTGCGTGCTGTGGAAAAGCTGCAGCCTCTCTATCTGTGTGTGCGTGTTTTTCTTCTTCTTCTTCTTCTCTGTTCCGACCACGACCGTACAGTAAAAGTGCAGAGGCTGGAGCACACAGGAAGTGATGAGGGGCTTTACGCAGCGTACAGTCTCGCCGCCCCTGCCATCACGCACTCACTTCCCTGTTTTGACTGTAACAGTTGAGACATTTCGACCAAAAAGAAGTCACTTTCGCTTCACAAACCTGTTGACGTGAACTTGTCAGGATGTTTGTTTGATTCACGCGGTAAGTTCAGGCTTTTTTTTTTTTTTTTTTGCCCAGGTGGCCTCGGTCTTGCTAATTTTGTCCACATTTAGGTTGATGATGGGGCAGATTAATGGCAGACGTAGTTTATTGTACATCCTCAATGTGTCTCCTCTTGCAGATTTAAATTACACGTGGTTTTATGCGTACATCTATAATTCTCTCGCCTTTTCATCACTTGTTATTTAGTGTCAGGTCATATAAAATGTGTAGTTCAATTCAAAAAAGGACCAAAGAGCGGAGAAAGAGGGGACACAAAAAGTCAAAGTTGTCTTGATCAACAAACTTTCCTGAGTCTTTGTTACTCATAGCGAAAGTGAATCTGTGTGTTTGTTTTCTTTGTATTTTGTTTAATTTCTTTCCTAATTAAAATTTTGTTGTAGTCAGTGGTAGTTTTTCTTACAGCATATGACAATAATTATAAGGACTGACGGTCATGTTCCGCAAATCTAAAAAAACCCAAAAAGAACCCACAGGATTTCCATATTTAGGGGTGGCAACTTTCTATTTCAATCACTGTGGAACTTTTTTGTACTTTTTTTGTTCCTCCATAAGAGAAGCACTGACTAAACTCAGAGAGAAAATGTCTTAACTTTTTTCTTTCAAATTTGTTTCGTAGATTTGACCAATTCGATATCTAAAGCCAACATAAGTAAGTTGAAATCCCTTTTCTTTTTCTTTGTCTCAACTGGTATTTTAGTTAATTGTCTTAGTTGATGAAGCTGAAGTCTCTGATTGAGGAAGGCCCTCTTGACATCACTCTAATCTTTAGCTGAACAAATTCTCTGTCAGATTTAACGACCACTCAACAAAGATTATTATTAAGAAACATATTAATGTGATTATACATTGTAAATAATCTAAATACTGTCCCAGTCCAAACTGACCTGAAGCTCTAAAATCAGCATTTTCTCATTTGAACCTGTATGAGAAGTTCACTGCTCTCCTTTTTCTAAACACTGAGCTCAGTGTTTATTATTTCCGTTCACATAAACACAAACCACAGGAAAGTTCTGATCCATCTAAAATAAGATCTGGTTAATAAGAAATTGCAAGTGCTTTTTATACATGCATATTATGCTACACACTATTTGCTTGTTTATTCAAAAATAAACTTGATACACCTCTGAATATTTTGTCTATATAGACATTTTTTCCCCTTCCACATCACAAATAATAGTGTTATAAGGCCTTTAGGGTTGAAAACAAAACCGCTCTAATTTGTATACTTCATTGTTCTTGGTGATACAAGTCAATATCAACAATGTTAGAATTAATAGGATTTTGGGTGTGTGAGGGGGGAAAAAAACACAATGATAATTAATATCAACAGAATCACAAGAGAGAGAGTCACATGTGAAGTACAAAAACCTTAAAAATAGCTCCATTATTGTTCTGGTTTCTTGCACAAGCAGGTGCAAAGTAGGCCTCTGTGTGTCTCATAACAAGAAATTCCTAAGCATGGCTGAAGTAGTGCTAGGCTATAGATTCATCTGAAACATTTGCTGCCCATGTTACCCTTTTATCTCAGTCATACAGAATTACTTCTTTGGTTAGCAGAAACAGAATCAGTTCAAAGCAAGATAGATGCCTCCACGCTTTAGGGACTATTCTTTAAAATTTCTGCGTTTGCCCAAAAAAGCTGCATGTAGAGGGAATGTACAGACTTGGTGTTTGCATCCTGTGTTTTCTGTTGCTACAAAGCCCTGATCAGGAATTTCTACTGAAAAATACAGTCTGCTCTTAAAGGAATGGTCCAGATTTTTGAAGCAAAGTTATGTGTAACTCTGGCCAACAACAGTTCCTTACCAGTGCTAAAAAGAAATAATTTTGCCTCAACAAAATCCTGGAGAGGATGTCAAACAGCTAGTCAACAGGGTCCTTAGCTGATATTAGGCATTCAAAAACAATTCAAGCTGAATAGAAGTACATCTGTAGGATTTAACTCCATATTGGGCATTTTCTGTTCTCTCAGCAGAACAGAAAATGCCGTAACAGTGCTGCCGACTGTAATAATTTTCCCCAGCCAGCTGATAATGAGTCTACTGGGATAATTTCCAAACAGCTCTTGGTGGACTTGCAACAGACTGACCAGGCGGATTGATACAGTTGCCAGTGAAATAAAACTGATGTTGTTTGGCTGAGGAAACAGCAACATGCTTCAGTACAGCCTCTTGCGAGCATGAACCCTCAATACGTGCCAACTAGTGTTTTATTTCAGATATGAACTGTTTTAGATTGATTTATATGAAAAACATGTTTAAAATTGCTACAGTCTCCTTGTCTAGGTGTCAGCTTATTAATATTATCATACCTTTTTTTACTGTTACTCATTACTTCACTAAATCCATAAAAGGTAATTGTTATTAAAACACATACATAGCTGATATAAATTTTTAGAATGTGTTTGTCTAGGTAGCTTTTGTTAAATGTTTAGTTTTTGTACTATTTTTATAAAATATATAAAAGATTTGTTTACATATTCATTTAAAGTTGATGTACTTGTTACAAGGTTCACAGCTATTTCCTTTTAGCTCCAAATCTGGTTTTCAACCCAGATGTTAAAATGCTGCCGTGTTTCTGGTGAAACTCTCTGACTGAATCTTTAAATTTAAAGGCATGTTGATAAAAATTAACATCTATATCTTCCTTTATATATATTTTTTCAGCATGAATGTGGATCTAAACTCCTCCAACATGTCTGTGGATCCTCTGGCAGTGAAGACGGAGCAGGGCCCAGTCGAGTATCGCATAGTCGGCCTGGTCTTCTACAGCTTCGTCTTCGTCATAGGAGTGATAGTGAACCTCACTGCCTTGTGGGTTTTTGCCTTGACCACCAAGAAGAGAAACTCGGTCACCACCTATATGATCAACGTGGCGCTCGTGGACCTCACCTACATTTTCCTCCTGCCCTTCAGGATGGTTTACTTCCACCAGGACTACTGGCCCTTTGGAGACATTTTCTGCCGGATCACAGCAGCTCTAACCATCTTCTACCCCTGCATGGCCCTGTGGCTGTTCGCTCTGATCAGCACTGACCGCTACATGGCCATTGTTCAGCCGAGACATGGCAAGGAGCTGAGAAACATCCCAAAAGCTGTGGTGGGCTCCTTGGGGGTGTGGATCATGACTCTGGGCAGCAGCGTACCCCTACTCTTCTCTCAGGATGACCCCGATCGCATCTCCAATTACACTACCTGCATCAAGATGCAAGACATCATCTACATGCGTCGCGAGAATGCGGTCAACTTCGTTAGACTCATCTTCTTCTTCCTGGTCCCCATCTGCATAATGATTGGCTGCTATGTCGTCATTGTGGACAACCTAATTCATGGACGCACCTCCAAACTGAAGCCAAAAGTGAAGGAGAAGTCCATCCGGATCATCATCACGCTCATCGTGCAGGTACTGGTGTGCTTCGTGCCGTTCCACATCTGTCTGGTGCTGCGCTTGTTGGGAAACGGCGAAGATGGCGGCTTCAACACTTGGGCCGTCTTCACCACTTTCCTGATGAATCTGAGCACGGTCTTGGACATCATCTTGTACTACATCGTCTCCAAGCAGTTCCAGGACAGGGTGATCAGCGTGATCCTGTACAGGAACTACCTGCGTAGCGTCAGGCGAAAGAGCCGGCACACGCACACAGGAAGCGTCAAGTCACTGAGCAACCTAACCAGCGTGATGATATGAAAGTCCGTGGCACAGATACTGTACCAACAATATGCACACTAGATGCATCACCGTGTACTGTTTATGTATAATTACCTGAAGGATCAAGAAACTGCAATTAATTTTCCCGAGTGCAATTTACACTCGCAGTATGGAAGTGCTGCTGTTGTGGCGAAAACATCTGTGTTCAGAGCTGATTGACTCACCCATGAGACTTGAGTTGTTTCCATGCCTTGTTTTTTTTTTTCTTCTTCTTCTTCTCTCTGCTAAAGAAAGCATATGCGGCTCAGGTGTGACGTGTTCAGGTGAAAATGTAACTGCTTAAAACAAAGCATGCAGTAGTTGTGCACAAGCATCAGAAACCTCAAGAAAGCAGCATGTAGAGGGTCTGACATGCTCCACAGGAAGCAGCGGAGGGGTTGTTAAAGGTTGACACTCGGCTGCTGCACCACATTTAAAAGGTCCTTCCTCTTCAGCCTCTCAGCTCTGCGAAGGCGGAGTGAGCCATGAGTGATGTGTGATGTCACCTGTCTGCTTTGCAAATACACCGCACGTGTTTGACTTCTGCCATTTCATGTTTGTTGAGTTTAAGATCGACCACTTGAGACAGGAGGCAATTTTAACACACAGCACTGACAGTAAAGGTTGCTGCGAAGGTTGCTTTAAATGAACCGACCAGGTGATGGCAGCATGGCACAGCTTAGACGCTATCCACCTGCCAGAGCAACACACACACACAATGCTTTTAAAAACTTTTGCAGTGTTGATGGCAAAATAATTTTGTCTCCGTTGCATCGCCGCAAAATATTTACCTTTCATTCATTAGATTCGTAAAAAACATTAGTACATCAGTTTTCCAGTTAACAACAGTCATAACGGCTTCCTCCACCAGGAATCTGACTAAAGCATGTTTATGGTGCAATGTGAAAAGTATTGATTAGGTGTTAAATGATTTAGTTGCTTGGAGTGCATTTACAGTAACATGCTCGAGAGATGTCAGAGAGGCTATTTACAAGATTTACTGCAACCTTAACCTTTAAACAGAAAACCTTTTTCAGCACATGGATGTTTCAGTTTCAGATTTCTGCAGCAGGTGAGAGAGGCATTTTATTCAAAATGTCTCTCTCACATAAAAATACTGAAGTCGGAGCAGAATAGGGGGCAGAAGAGGCTTGCAGGCAACACCAAAATCAACAGTTTAAGTGTTAGGAGTTGTTGCACCAACTTCAAACATACAAGGAGTCCATCTGTGTTGATCATCCAAAATATATGCTATAAAAAAAAACCTTAGAAAAGAATAACTCTCAGTATATACTCTCTGTAGTAAAACTTGGTGACAACAACAATATATCTCTGAAATCAGTAAACCCACTCTTCTTAATGAGGTGCCTAACAAGGCATCACCTGAACACAAAGCATTATGAAAACCTGGTGGTCCAAATATTGATTTCTGAAATCTTCTTGAGCTAAAACTCAAGTATTGTCTTGTTTTCAAAATAAAAAAAAGTTCTGAAAAAAAGCATATTTCTTATTTGGACTATTTGTCATATTCTGCAAATAAATACTGAAACTGAAGTTCAACATTACATTTGGATTTTTTAGGGAAATGCCAGTAATTTGGAAACTAAAACATGATTGAGTTTAAAAAGACAGAAGTGTGCATGATGAAATTTCAGGAAGTACCCCTGAACTTCATAAGCAGTACGAACAAAGTAGAACGCCCCGCACATCTGAAAGCACAGCAAAACATGACTAAAGTAAAGTTTTTGAAACAAAGCAATAGAAGTTTAGAAAACAGCAAAACATAACTTTGAAAAAAAAAATGTAAACACTAGAAATTTTCAGGAAACAATAGCATTTCCCAAACACTCTCAGTTAAATTGTTAACAATAAACTGAACAACACAGGATGACTTCAAACACCTTAAACACTGGCTGCAGGTCATTTTGTTCCTGTGCCTCTTCAGGCCCCCACCTTACACCCATGTGTTACCGCTGACTGAACATGTGCTTTCCATTACTCATTTGTTCATTTCTTCATTTTGCTTAAGGGACAGTTCAGGTTTTTTTTAATGAATGTTTGTGAAAATATTCTTGTAAATCTTCCCTAACCTACAGTAAACATGTAACATGTGGCAGTAAGTTTGTAGAACAGTGAGATCAGAGGGAAAGCTAACAGCCAGTCAGAAAGACTACAAAAGTAGTTATTGAATGTTTTTATGGGAGTAATAAGGTGTTGTGTCCCATGAATATAATTTTTTTTTCTTTAGTTTAGGATATTTTAAATAGATAAATAAGACAAAATAAGGCGGTACATCACTCTGAGAATTGTTTTTGTTTTCAATAACGTTAAAGAATAGACCTTTAAAATGAGCCTTTAAGGTATTTGTTACAGAAATCTGGTTAAATTTCAAAATTGCAAACATAAGAGCTGTGAAGGCACAACAGTGAAAAAAAAACCCCTCAAGCACCAGCAGTACTTAGAAGTGACTGATCAGTGTGAAATAGTAAATAAAACCAAAATACTGCTCAATCTGGTAAAAGATTCTGGTTTAATGGGTTTTTTTCTGAGTGTGTGTACGCCTTTGTCTTTACAGTAGCTACACCTTGTCTGCATTCTCTGGGTCTCTGGGAAACATTTGGCTGACTTTTACAGTAGTCACAGGTGAAGACGAGGCCGCTCTGCCCGATATAAGGGGGATAGATTTACATTGTGTTAAATAAGAGAAGGCAGACAGCGGGATTTCCATTTCGCATGCAATATTGGCACCTGCACTCCATCATATGGTGATAGTTTTATTGGCTAGTGGACTACTGGTGGATTTATAGCTCGGGAGTCAAAGGTCGAAGGAAACATCAGAGGGTCGTCTATCTGTCCCACCTGTTAGACATAAAAGAGAGGAAAAAAAACATCCACGCTGCTCAAAGCAACTGGCATTTAAAACAATTAAGTTTCCTGTCAAGTCCCTGTGATGAATTATCCGGAAGCTTTACCCGCTGTAATTCTAAATCTTCCCAACAAGTGCCTTTGTTGTAGAGAAATTAATGAAAACAAGATTGTCTTTCATAGGAGCTGATCTCACAGTGCGACAGCCAGCTGCTCTTCTTTGGGAATAAAAAAAAAAAAAAAAAAAAAAAAAAACAGTCAGCATTAAACACAGCTCACACAAAATACTTTTTTTTTTTTCCTACCACTCGTGTGGAAAACAAATCAAGCGGCAGGCGCAGTGGCCATCTGTTTTGTTATTTGATATGTGTGAATACATGTTGTAATGACTTTGTTTGTGAATCGCTCTGCGCGGCGGAACACACGAGAGCTCTCGAAGTGCTGGAGTGTTCAAAGCTAATCATATAATTGGACACAATAGTCGATGACAAATGGAGACGCTCGGAGCCAGCCAGCTGGGGAAGTGAATATGTAATCATTGTAAAATCATATCATTTTTGCATATTTGAAGACAGCTTAATAGAGTTTGCGTGTCAGCGCACCATCAAATGATGATCAGAGGCAGTTCTGCCGCATTTGTTTTCCGAATCCGACTTTGTTAGGCTATTTATCTTGATCTTGATTAAAAGTGTTTTCACAAGAGTTTGCGTCTCCTGTGTTTATTTGTGCTCCGCTGTAGCCTGACTGTGGAAACAGACTTGGGACAAATGATCCCCTTTAGAGTTTCTGAAGACAGCCTCAAGAAGAGGTAAACAGCTCCCAGTGATTACTCCTCGCCCGCGGTATTTCTTTGCTCCTATTTACACATACAGTGCCTTTTGAAAGTATTCAAACTCATCGAGCGTTTTCAAACTTTTTGACAGAACGCAACATCAAAATTCACTGCATTTGAACAAGATTTTATTCTATGGACCAACACAAGTCAGGAAGGAAATGAGACTTGACATCTGTTATGTTCTATAAAGTTCTCCAGCATGCCTCTGTTGCTAAATAAGTAACGTCTGAATGTCTTTTATTCAGTGGCATCAGAGTAAAGGGACTGAATACAAATGCACTTTTAAAATTTTATTTATAAAACATTTTGGAAAACTACACATCCTCTTCCTTCTACTTCAAAAAAAGACGTCCTACTTTAAGTTTCATAACATCCTACTAAAATACTCTTGACGTTTATATTTGAAATGATGCAAAAATGTGAAAATGTTCCAGCTGCATGAAGTCTTTTGCGATGTGTTTTTTTTAACTGATTACGTGCACCAGCATCACCCTGATTATTATCAGTCAAACGGGATGCGAAACGTCTGCAACGGCGTCGTTAAACCCTTTACATCTTTTTACACCCAAACCGAAGCTCACTGCCGTCCCGTTTGAAGCCCTGTTCCCCCCACCGTGTTCCCATACCATCACACTTCATGCTGTTCCCATTAGGGACCACAAGGACATGAAAGGGAGCCTATAATGTTATATAGATACAGTACATGTCCAGCCTCGGCTGGGTCCTCTCATCTACTGTATACGCGGCGTTGGCAGCCTGCAGCTGCCTGCATTTACATCATTTAGTGTTTCTCTCCAGGGCACTTTAATACGCCCAACCTCTCCCCTGGTAAACTTTACAATAGGATGTTGAAGGATACTCCTGGACTGCCATAGGAAATGAGAGGCACATGTGTGTGCATGTAGCTTTGCAGCAGTGTGACTCCCCCTCTAAACTCTCCCCAACACACGCACACACACACACACACACACACACACACACGTCTCTTGTGATGCCGAGCTTAAGGGCTCTGCAACGAGACTAATGGATTCCTTTTGTGGACAAAACTAGGTTAAGCACATGAGCTATTGTTTTTATCTGTGTTATCTGTTCACGGAGGTATCTTACAGGGGTGTTAAGTATTCCTCCACTGCGCATATTCTTCAGAGGCAGCCTCCTTCCACTCTGCGTTGTGTCTCCATTAAAAGGTGATAATCTACATCAAGGGTTTTAAATGCAGCCAAACTGACTCTGGTTGACCCCGCATTCAGCGGAGGAGAGGAAAATAGAGGAAATGTATGGCCTCGATTACGACTGCTCCTCTTTTTCAGCAGATCCTTGTGCTGCTGATTCACACGCAGCCAGCCACCATTAGTACGTATAAATAATGTAAGGCTCCTTTCTCTCTCTCTTTCTCTATGTGTGTGTGCATGTTCCCCCCCAGCCCTCCTCACTCAACTCTCTGCTCAACTAAGTGCCTGCATGGAAGCCTTGGCCTCCTCCTTGTCATGTTCTCCATACATCAGATTTATTTAAAGTCTTTATAGCGGCACGTTCTCCGCAGCGTTGCGTCCGACACACGTGGGGATGTTTTTAATTGTATCATGTGAAGTGGAGTAGGAGCTCCAGCGGGGGACCGTGTCAAGTTGTGTTAATATTTAATCCGCTCTCACTTTAGTTCCTCCATGATCCGCCGTACGGCGATGGGAGCCGGATGAGGACGCGACATCGCAGGACGGGCGAAGACGTGATTAAAGCCAACGCGGCTAATAGAGGTGGTCTCTTTCAGGGCGCCGTGTTGCGGAAAGCCGGTGTCTCTCTTTAGTGGTGAGGCCACACGCCGAAGTGGGGGTGGGAGGGATACAATGGCCGCTGAGTAACTGATTCGCTTACTTCAGCTGATGTTCACGTAAACAGAGACAGAGATGAACCGCTGCGCGTGTGTCTGGGATAAATATAAGCATACGGTTTTCAAGCCGGCGTTGAGTGTGTCTGCTTGTGTTTTGGAGGAAGAGAGGAAGGGAGGGGAGAAACAGGAATGGATGGAGGGACGAGGGAGGCCTTCTCGCGTCCTCTGTGTGCACGTCACGTCTGCTCTGCTGGAGCTCAATTACAGGACCAATACTCAGAGAGGAAACTTCATCATGTCGTACAGATGTCTTCACTAGACGATAAAAAAAGGGGTGGGGGTTGGGGGGAGGAGGCGACGCATGTTGTCATTTAAAGTGACACGGTTGGTGTTTGTTGGAAACAAACAAAATGAGAAACAGTCGGACTGTTGGATTCGCGACAAATACGTGAATGTAAGCGTGGAGCAGAAACCCACTTAGAAGGCTGGAAACGAGTCGTCCTGATGGGCAGAACAAACACCTTAACCAAAGCAGAAACGCTTTACAAACAATGAAAACAAGAAAGAAAAAACTGCAAAATCTTCATACAGAAAAATGCTGAAAACATCAACTCAAATCTCAGTAGCAATAGAATCTAATTTAAAATTGTGAATGTACAACAACAGAAGTAAAAAAAAAACTGAACAATGGATCATAACAGAAACGGTTTGTACTATTTGAAACATCACATGAACAAACATCTTAAAATGAAGCTGATCAATGATTGGGTTTGTGGCTTTGGCACCTCGGGGGTCAGCGTGTCCCGTGAATAAGAGCCATTAACCGTTCTGCTGGCTGAATTAATCTGAAACAATAACTTGTAAACAATAATACTCTTTCAGTGAGCCATTCAGTTCCATCATAGTAAACATCTTTTATAACCCAGACAGCTCTATAAAGTGCTTTAGGCATCATTGGGCACAGACCATCATTAGTCAGTCGCTGTGTGTAGATCTGAATAAACCAGGCGGACGGTGATCTTGCACAGACACCGGCCCATATCCATTTTACGCTGTTTCATTTCAATCGTGACACAGGCGGCGCGCACACTCCACCAACAATGGCCGCGTTTTGCTTTAATTTGATTAGGTTTTGTCTCAGCGAATGCCAAGTCCTGTTTTGCCTCAAGAACATATCTCTTAATCACGTTCCATCCAGGCTGTGTCTTTCATCTAAATCTCACAGCCGTGGCTCACACCCAACTTTATTTCGCTGAAAGGTAGAGGGGGAAAAAAACAAAAAACAAAAAAAAAAAAAACGTGCGCACACACACGACAGCACATCCAACAAGAGGGAATACAATGACAAAAGCCTACCTCTCATCTCTGTCACATGAAATGATGTTTTGTGTTTAGCCGTGTGCACTATAAGACGCGTGCGTGCGCGCCTGCGTGTGTGTGTGTGTCTGCAGGGCTCAGATCCATGTTGTTTGGTTTGCTTCTCCATTAAGAGAGCTGTAAAGGAGAGGGAACAGATGGCTGCTGGCCCGCTCTGTCCTGCATCCTCTCACAACTGCCACACTTCCTGTGCGTCCATTAATCTTCCCTCACCAGTCCTGCAGCACAACTTTATTAAAACAACTCTGGAGAGAGGGAACAACAAGCCCGCGCAGCTGTCAGGAGCCAAAGACAGAACCATTCGTCCACAGAAGAACGGCCTCGGATTCCTGAGACGCATCTGTAAAACAGCTCGAGTGGAATCCGCCCGGCTTTCAGAGCACGCTCAGGAAGAGCAGGCTCACCGTCGTGGCGGTGAATGTTCATTTGGACGCCGGTGCAGCCACAGACTCCGTACGTTTGCCTGAGCTTAAATACAAGGAGGATCAATATCAATTGCTGGGAACTTAGTGTGAGTGATCAACACAAAGTGGTCCCTAATTTTGAATATGAAGAAAAAAAAGGATAAATGGTTTTTAATTATATTTTTCAAGTATAAAGTGAATTAGGCCTGTCTGTCTGGGACATATTAGAACTAAATTACATTTTCCTGGGATTCAGCATCTGACCCTTTTTGGAGACGTATGACATTTTCTGAGCATAATATCAGGCTTTTCTCTCCAAACTGTTACTTTGTGGTTTCAGCTGTGTTAAACTTTTGTGTACATATTATAGATGCGAGCGCTATGATTACATAAATTTGACAATATTTACAGAAAATGCTGGAGTTTCTAAGAATGTCTAAGAACTGCAATTCAATGTTGCGACTCCCACTGAAAGCTATAGCAAGAATAAAGACTCGGAGTTGTTTAGGTTTTCTCTTTTGCTGACTTCTTCCTGAATTGAAATCTCGTTGACACTACCAGCATGTCGCCCTGGAAACACCGTCTTCAAAGTGACAAATGATAGTGGGAGCATCATGCAAAAAAGATGCTCCCACTATCATCTTCAACAGGGGTATCTGCTAAGAGTTGATGGGCAGTTGGACAGAGATCGATGCAGGACAATGCTGGAAAGATTCTTATTCGAGGCTGAAAAAGACTTTAGACAGGGGTCAAAGGTCACATTCCAGCAGGAAAATTACCCTAAATATACACCTCCATGTACAGTAGAATGGGTTAGATTAAAATTGTTTGTGTCAGTGCACAGACTGAGAATCAATGTAAGAAAGTGGCTGAATACTAATGGATGACAAACTTGTCAGATTGTTATTTAAATAATAATAATAATAATAATAATAATAATAATAATAATAATGATGATAATAATAATAATAATAATTAATAATAATAATAATAAATTAAATGAAAGCCCTGTAATATTTCCCTTATGATGCAGCCCTACTTTGGATTGGTCTATCCTATGAATCACAGAACCTGACCAAACCCTAAAACAATAAAAAGCAACAATTACTTTATTAGTTAACTTGCTTTAAGTCAAATTTGAACAAATCTCCCTTACAACAAAAATAAAAAAAATAAAAACGTCTCCGTTCCTGGATTCTGTAATCACACAAGGCCTTATTTTCCCTTCCTGCTCGATTGTTCTCGCAGGAGGAAATAAACTAGACTATTTACTCTTCCTGTTGAAATTTACATGTAGTGTTCTGTCATGAGAAATACTCTTAGAACAAAGCTCTATTTGGACCTGCACTCTGTGCCCATAACAGTCAGTGGGCAAATTGAAAAATCAATTTCAATTTAAATTATTGGAATAAAGAACTCTACAAGCCCGAGATGAAAAAAAAAAGAAAAAGAAAAACTCCTTCTTCTAGATCCCCTTTAATTGGAAAGTCATTTCTTCAGGGTATTCTAATGGTTCTAAGAGAAGATTGCAAAATAAAGTTGATGAGCTGGTGGGGGGGGGAGGTTAATAGCATGTGGGTGTGTGTAGGGGTGTGTTTGTGTGTGTTGCACTGACCCTGTGTGTTTTATTTGCTCTTCCACGCAGCTCTCCATCTCATTCCCCCCCTTCCCTCATGACAGAAGCACCAAATGAAGACTAATCCAGCGGGCTCACACACACTCAGACATACACTCCCTCACGCCTGTGGTCACTCTTTTTTTTTTTTTTTTCATCCCACTGCTATCTGAAGAGAGTATCGCAGGCTCCTGGGTCAAACTAAATTAACCATCCAGCTCGCTCACAATTGTAAAAATGTAATTGACTTAATATATCCAGCCCTGGTGATTTGGATGCGTGCGGCGTGAGTGTTTCTGCATAAAACCGCTCAGACGACACTTGAAATGTAGAAAAAAAAAAAGTCAGACGTTTTGATAGAACGGGTAACGAAAATGTTTTGATTTGCTTCAAACTCCCAGTGGATTAAAAAGAAAAGACAACACGATGACTGCAAGGTGAGCAATGGTGAATACAGTTTGAAGTGAGCAGCCATTTTTATCCATCACAAAACTCACTAATCATTCAGTCTAAAAAAAGCTAAACATTACTGTTAGTTTTTCAATTTCAGTTTTTGGGAACTGCAGCTGGAACAAAACCAACTTTTCTGGAAATGTAGGTAAAAACATACCCACTTCTTCCAAATGGACTGAACCTGTGTAGCACTTTTCTGGTCCTGCTGACAACTCAAAGTGATTTTACGCTATAAAACTCATTCTTCCCTCTGAACTCACAACATTCACGCTCAGTCACCAATATGCAGATCGGAGGACAGCTTGGGACGGACAGTCTTCTTGCTGTAGGAGACATCGACATTTTGTGGGGACTCGGCTTTCTAACCAGAAAACGATAATTCTTCACCCTGAGCTGTCTCCGTGAGTTACGACTTGGACTGGTTTAACAAAAGCTGGTACGTTGGATGTAAACATTTAACAAAATAACAAATTTGACCAATTACCCTAAAATGAAAGACCTCACATTTGTTGGTTTAGTATTGTATACATTACCCGTGAGTGTGCTCTCTATCATGTGAATGAGTTTGAAGAGAAGGTTAGTCCTGATTTCTTCTTTCTTTTCCAGTCAGAACTGTTGACATCTCAGGTCTATCACACCTGTTTCTGCAGATCCATTTATCACCTGTATGACTCAAACAGTTAAATCGTTATCACTGCTTTACCAGCACAGAAAAGCTATAAACAGCCATCTCACCTTTTTTTTTTTTTTTTTTTTTACCCGGATAACAGTCAAAACAAATTGCATTTTAAAGCTAATTCTGTCTTTCATGAAAAGTGACAGTGGCACACCGCGGGATCTTGACTAAATCAAGGTTAGTTTCATTTTCCTCTAATGCCAAAACCGTCTCAGCCTGTTTTTTTCCCCCACATCAACTTGTTGTCATTAAAGAAAAACTGCACCGAAACGTTTCCATTAAAGAAAACCTGTTGACATGGTGATCAGACACGAAAGAGGTCGATGTCATTTTGAAAAGGCCTTATGAGAGAAACAGAGACGTTAAAGGGCGTTGGCCCCAAGTGACACAAAAGGACAAGAGGATATGGACATTTTTTTGGACCAAAGGACTGAAAGGAGGAAAAATCACAATTAAAAAAAAAAATAGAGAGAGAAAAAACAACTGAAATACATTCACTCTCTGGAGAGAGAGAGAAAGAGGAAGAGGGGGGGGAAAGAGAGACGAGCAAGCGCCCAGCTCCATTTCCGCCTAAGAAGCGCAGAGTTAAAAGGTGGCCCCTGTACAAATGAAACTCAATTTCACGCCACATTATCCCTCCCTGTTCTCTTTCCTGGCTTTCATTTTCATTAAGACCAGAGACAATCATAAATTAATAATTACTGCCGAATGTCTAAGCGCAGGGCAGAGTCCTGGCACCTCCTCTCGCCTCTGTGGTCTTCCATGCTCATGCTTGCAAAATGTTAATTTAGGTAATGTGGCCCAGCCCTTGTCAGATAAAAGTGTTTTGTAGTATTGCTAATAGATAATGGTCTATCTGATTAGGTGACATTAGTCCTATCTTTCAGACAATCACGCTGAACCTTCCTAATGTCTCTCCAAAGACTCGGGACAAAACCCAGCAATCAAGAGCCACCAAATGCTGCTTTCAGTAAAAAAAAAAATAATACTCCGCTGCATATGAAGATGGGTAAGGAATTAGCTCAGCCAGGCTGTTGACATTATTCTGCTATATCCAGTTAAACCCGAGATTATTCATGCCTCTGGCAGATTTGGGTCTAAATTTGTTTTCATTCAGCCAAGAAGACAAGCATCTCCCAACGATAATAAAACAATGTTAAAGGAGTATGAATTTAAAATAAAAATTATTTGCTTATGTTTTAATTTAAAAATTATACCTCAATCCGCTTCTCATCAATTATTAGAAAATGCCATTTAACATCACAGCAAATAAGTACTTCTTATAACTGGTGATGTATATATTAATATTCAGAGTCTTGGAGGTTAAAAGCCATCTCTACCGAAACCTTAAGCTTTTCTAAAGATAGCATTTTATCAGAAACTTTATGCTCACAAACAACTTTGGCCCCCTAGTGGCCTAGCTGTTTACTCCCTGTGGTCCCTGCAGCATGAAGTGTGGTACAGCCTTTCCCTTCAGACTTGCTCCTTCACTTAAGTCCCAGTTTCTATTTGTTTCATAATCCTCGGATACAAGGAGTTTTAAGAGAGAGTGTTTCTGATGAGTCAGAAGAGCTACCTCTTGCCTCCTGGAGTTTTTCCCGCTCCCCCAACAAATCTCCATCTTTCCCACAGAGACAGTAGTGGTTTATGATATATATGGGCAGCTGCTCAGGATGGCCTAAGGAACAAATAAAGGGAAGGGTGTGGCATGACCACCGGATATTAAAAAACATATTTTTAAAGTTTGGTAATTGTGGGGTGAACAAATTTCCAATTCCCTTTACACATGCGCTATCAAAAGGGGCTCATGAGTTGAGTGCTTGCTGCCTCAGATGCAATGACGAAGCTCACACTTGCATTTTGTCTTGCACAAAATCAGTTGGAGTAGCTTGTTCAGGGCACCCCTGACGCAGGAAATGCCTCTGCGCACTAATTATTTCTCTAAATCATTTGCCTGCATTGCTAAATAGTGGCCACACGCCCACGTCACCTGTCCCAGTTTAAAAAGCTTTGGGTTTTTTTCCTCAAGAAACCAATCAATTTTCTGTCAACAGAGATGCTACAAACATCATCATCCACTATGTCAGTGCCCTCATATATTGTTACAGCATATGGCAACCCACTTTAGAAAAACCCCCCAAAAACTTATGCTTCAAACTTGAAAGATATTTTACGTTTTCTGGCTTTAAAATGGCTGCAACAGTGGCGCAGTTGGTAGCACTGTTGCCTTGCAGCAAGAAGGTCCTGGGTTCGATTCCCGGCCCGGAGTTTGCATGTTCGGTACTCCGGCTTCCTCCCACAGTCCAAAAACATGACTGTCAGGTTAATTAATTGGTGTGCATGATTGTTTGTCCTGTCTGTCTCTGTGTTGTCCTGCGACAGACTGGAAATAGTATACTTTGCCTGGTATACAACGCCTGGAACGTTAGCTGGAGATAGGCACCAGCGCCTCCTGACCCCAGTAGGGACAAGGGCGTAAGAAAATAGATGGATGGATAAAATATGATGCTACATGCCGTTTAGACTTAAATAAACCCTTGATCTTGCCAAACAGAGTAAGAAGAAAACAAAGTGTGCAGCGTGTGACATTAAGCAAAACACAAGAAGGCGGAATAATCACATCTGGACATACAGTCTTTATGAGTGCATCTCCAAACGGTGCAAAATGTTTTTTTTTAAGTTCTGAATATGTAATCAGCAATGCGCCTTTCCACACAACGGCAAAAGTGCAAAGCAACACCACATCTATAATGCACATTTGGTATTTAAAGTCTCCGTGCCTCATGGTCATATTTGTACTGAATTGAATTTATTACAAAATGTGCAGTGATATGAAACATGTAGCTGCAGGGCCTCCTTTTTCACGTGCCAGTGCAGGAAAGGAAAGAGAAGAGGGGGGGAGGAAGGGCTTCAGATGGAGAAATAAACAGAATATGTGAGTAATAGCCCACTTCACACAGGCTCGTTGGAGGTGAGCGGACTAAATCTGTCGCTGCACCGAAAAAGAAACGGAGCCATTAAATGAATGAGGTGGACGTCGCTGCTTGGTTTCTTTCACTCCAGAGTGAGCTAAAGTTTCGGGGGCCGAGCTGCAAGCGCCAACGCGGGCCCCGCGCTCGACGAGAAGCGCCGCTTCCTCGTGATTGATTGCCTTCTGTGTGTCGTATTGTTCTTCCAAGGTTGATTGAAACTTTAACCTCATTTTTAATGAACAAAAAAGTAGAAGAAAAAAGCTTGAAATATTTCAGGCCTTGAATTTTTACAATGCAGCACTGAATTATGCAGCAATCAGTCAATTATTCATCTCTGTGGCCGTGTTATGGCCATGCTTTAAAAAGCATGCAAAATGGGAATGGGCCAGACATGCTGTGTCAACACATTTCACTCAGAAGTGCTTACAGCAGAAAATTCTCTCTCAATGTCGATTTCATATTTCTTTTTTTCGCGTGTTTCCGGAGCGGTACCTGTTCTGGAATTATCCCTGTGGAAAGCCGTTGTGTCCCCGGAGTAAAACTGAGGAACTTTGTGAATAACTAATCATTAAAAAAAAATTAATAAAATCTGTTGGAGGTGCCTGAAACTCTACAGGAACTAAAACAGCTTAAGCGGATATCCTGATGCGTGACCGTTGAGCGTGGTCAAAGAAGTTTATTACACGGTGGTAGATTGAAAAATGGGGCCACACGAGGCAAAGTACATGTGATTTTTAAAAATATATATATTTATAGAGATTTTAATTATACCTGCAATTGCATATTTAATTCACATTTAGCCAAGTGAGTGATCACTGAAATTGTTCCAGAAGTTGGGTTTTACCCTTCACCATTTTGTACCTTTTTTGGGGGGTTTGGGAATGGAGGATTTGTCCCGTGTTTGTTTTTTTTTTAATCAACCATGTGTCAGTCAGTACCCTCCACAGAGATGTTTCGCATTCACATTGAGAACATGCGGTTTAAAGTAATTTCCTATGCTCTGCCATAGCCTGATATACGGAAATGTACAGTTACACATTTGTTCTTGGAGTGAATTAGGGTGACCAGACGTCCTCTTTTTCCCGGACATGTCCTACTTTTCAGACCTAAAAAAATGTCCGGGGGGAATTTAAAAATCGTCCGGGAATTTGGTCAACTGCCTCAAAACACATTACATAGCTTACAGTGCATTGTGATTACATAGCCACTCCGTTCCACTACTCCATTCCAGGTTTCTTTGTATGGCAAATTAGTCACGCCCTTCTCCCCAAATCCAATAACGTTGCATTATGTGTGCGCGATTATGAAGTACCCCCCCCCCCCAACAAAAAAAAAAAGTGTCCTCCTTTTCAGAAACCCAAATCTGGTCACCCTAGAGTGAATATCAAACCTGAGCGGAGCCACAACCGATGTCTTTGTTTTACTCACCTTGAGAATCTCACACTGGCCGACGACTTCAATAAATAATAATAATTTAAAAAAAAGCTAGAGGGGGTTTGTGATTACGTCACATTAAAGGACCCACCGGTTAGCTTGCAGAAACAACAAACTTGGCTGTAGTAATGGAGTCACCAAGCAAAGAGAAGGTGTTAAGTGAACCCCCGTATTTGTGGTTCACGCTTTGCGGATTCGTCTATTTGCTGATTTCTTTACACACCACATGTAAAACATTTGAAACAAAATGCAGCTTGGGAAACCAAAATAGGTCGGTGCAATGCTACGTGACACACTATTAGATGGATTTTGAAAGCAACCAGTGGAGGAGCACCTTCTTTTTTTTTTGCTTTACACTGATTGTTTGAACCCTTAAGAGCAGGGATAATGAAGACAGTAGAATATTAGCATCTGTGTAGCCTTATTATGTTTTCCACTGTACATATTAATGCATTTTACTGTATATTTGATGATGTTTGAACTATTGAAATGGTTGCGATCCGTAATCCCCCGTGTCATGTAATTCCCCATTCATCTCAAGCTTGTTACACTATCTTCATCTTGATCATTTATTTGTTTGATCATCCCATTTTGAGATTGTGAGCAGAAAAGGATTTTTCATCTCTTCCCTAGAGTTGGAGCAACCCAGAAACTTGGAAAGAAAATACATACAAGTCTTTGTGGTGTTGCTCCACTAGCAGTTTCTGTATGTCCTTCAGGGCTGTGGACAGGAAATTACTGTTATGGACTATTGCAAATACGTAGGCCATGTAAATGTAATAGCAGTTCAAAGGTTTCCAAGCAAAAACCGGTAAAGCATTTTTCAGCTGTAGTTTATTTATTTTTTATCTGCTTTGTTATTTTACATCTCAAGCTAATTGTTAGCTTTAGCCTGAGAAACACTACTGTGACGTTTTGCTAAATGCACACGCTAAGAGTTGTCTATTGTGGGTAAGATATTAACAGCTTATAGTCTTTTAATCTAAACCGACTTTAAAAAAGAAAAGTGTGAAAAAACGGTTATAAAAGAGAAGACCGCACATTGTTCAGACCTTAGATAAGACAGAGAATGTTACCTGTAAACATCTGAAAAACACAAAGATATTCACCTGATAATGTTTGGCCACCTTAGTCACATTGAGCCATGTGTGTCTCAGTGAGCATCATCATCATTATCATGATGTAGAACCTCGAAAGTCTTAGGCAACACCATTTAACTCACAGGGTTTATCATCAACATGTTAACTTTATTTGAATTTGAAGTACAATGAAAGAGATGATTCGAGAAGCTATATAAGTTATCAGTGACAACAGACTTAGACACTCCATTAAGAACAAAAAGGAACAAACACATCGTGAATGGGATACGCTTCCTTTCTTCTTCTTCTTCTTCTTCCATCACCACCTCCTCCTCCTCATCTTTTTGATTGTAACACATAAGGTCTAAATTGTTTAGCAGATAAAGGACTGACATCAGCTTATGACTAGAGAATATACACAGGTGTTGCAGCACCACAATTCAAAAGTCTTTAGGGAAAGGAAAGTATTCTTTTTTTTTTTTTCTCATCAGGATATCCATGAAACACTAAAACAAAAATGTGTTAAACACATGTAATAAAGTGGTATTCGCTTTTTAAAAAGTAGCGTCCTTAACTGATTGTATTCCAAGCTGGCACGTGATGATAATCAGACCAGATACTTACGAAAAAAAAAAAAAAAAGGAAAAAAAAAACAAAAAACAAAGCAACAAGGGGTGCTGATTTCAAGAGTATCTCATGACGACAATGTACAGGAAATTCCGAGAAATATGACCTCTGGTACGAAGATTACAGTACTATCAACAGCGAAAGTCTTCGTTTTTGAGACCAAAACGTCGTTAATCATGGTTTTTAGAATTGTCCGGGCTTGGGCGAGTCGGCCCCGGGTTATTTGTTCAGCACAATATAGGATTTATTAAATATCATAATTCCAGGACAAACATTTACATGCCTGCATGCTTTCTCACCAGAAAATGGCAGCTATAGGAAAGGATGATGGCTCAGAGATAGAACGAAAACAAGAAAGGTTTATATAAATGGTGGTATTGTTTGCCTAATAGCTCTACTGCATACACAATACCTCTTAACGTTATATACACATACCTTACGAGTCCACTCGGGGATCAGCAGAATGCGAGTCTTCCTATCTTTAACATTTAGCTCTTGTATATACAACGATGGTAAAAACGGAACTTGATTGTATTTTCATCTAATTTAGAAAACATGAAAATCAAACGTCGGTCTTCTTTCTTTTCGATGACCGCGTGAACAGATTCACATTTTTTTAATCCCCCCCTTTTCTCCCCAATGTTTTTTTTTTCATTTTTTTTTTCATCTTTTTAGCTTCTCGGGATTTATTTTGAAATACAAAAACAAAACTTCAGTCGAATTTTCATTTCAAAGCTTTCTCGCTGGCTGAGATACAGTATAAAAAAATCTTCAGTGCTGTGAACTTATTAGGAGTTATTACCAACAATGCACCTCGGGTACATTTTTTTATTTTTTTTATTATTTTTTTTTTACTGTGCTCGGTTATATGTGTTTATCCTTCACGTTGGCAAACCTGTCCGCGTCAAAACCTGCCTCGTCAAACTACTTCAGGTTTTTCCTTCCGTGATGAGAAAGACTTCTTCGTTGAACATTCAGACTCCTCCAGCATTCGGGGTTGGGGGGTGTTGAACACAGCATTTCAACCTACGAGCAGCTTGAACTCTCTTCAACTAAATCGGCCTGGGTTAGAGGCTTCCCCGAAACCTTCATGGGTTTTTCTTTCAGTCCTTTTGTTTTGTTTTGTTTATTTTTTTTTTTTATAAAATCTTTCTGTCCTCCAGCTCTTCGTGGCCTTATCAGTACATCACTGCGGTTTTCAGGAACAGTCTTCCATCTGGAACAGAGAACACACACATACACACACACACAGAGGAGGCAAAAAGATTAGCCAACAGCTAACAATCTGCTGACGCAAATGCGCTGTTCAGGATGTGATTGTTGATGAAACGCAACTTTGAAATATTGCCCTCTAGTCTTTGGATTCGAACGGCATTACTGTGAATTCATAAGCTGATTTAGGGAGAAGATAAAGTTAGCAGCCATGGCAAATGTGATTAAATATCATGTGGCGTAATTAACTTTATTGCTTTTAAATATATATATAAAAAAGTAGAAATTAGAATTAGGTTGACTTCAGTCTGGATTAGGAACACAGTGACCATTCAACGTTTCTTATTCTTTAAACTTCAAACTTCAATATCCTTTACTGTGATCATCATGTGACAGGCCAACACAAGGTAGTGCATACTTCGGAAGCGAAAGGAAACGATGCATGGTTCTCAGAACATTTCAAACGTAAATAGCTGAAAAGTGCGGCATGCATTTCTCTTCAACCCTTTCTGACTTTTGACTGTAGGCCAAACTGTTAAATTCTGTTCTCATCTGGCCAGAAAACCTTGTTCTACACATTTACTGTGTCCTCTTTGGGATCTTTATTCTTACAACTTTCGTCAACATTGAATTGTTTTCTTGACACTCTGCCAGTCTTCTGGAGTGTACAACCTTCTTTTTAGTGCCTGCAGGTTTTCAGCATGAATCTTTGCAGCCCCTCCAAAGTTAACACGGGCCTCTTGGTTGCTCTCCTGATCAGTTGCTATTCCTTTTAATTGTTTTGGGTAATGGATTTAACATTGTTCTCTGAGACGTCCAAAACTTTGTTTAATGTTTTGAGTCTGATACATATTTCTTGGTTGGTTACCATTTAGGGGTGTTAGTGTAAGAAGGGACTAAGAACTATCTGTACACTTTTTAGATACTGATATGTGGACACTATTCAATTTTACTTCCGCTCCATTATTATGCTCTAGTTTATTTGTCACATAAAATCTAAAAAAAAAAAAAAACAACAACAATAGTTTACTGTATTGGGACAAAATGTGGAAACCTTCAAGAAGCATGAATGCAGTCGAAACCTGCTGCATTATCAAACCGGCATAAACCGTCTGAACACATTTGTGGCCTTCAGCTCGGCCAAGGCGCCTCTTAAGCATAAGCCAGCTCTTAAGTCGCAACGCGATGTCTCCTGCGTGGATACTGTAAATGGCTCCGACATGTGATCTCTGAGCTCTGGCCACTGCCAAGCGGACAGACTCTCTTCTCGCCCGCGTGTTCGCCTGAGCGAGCAGCGCCGCCTTTTTTCCGAGACAGTAAAAAGAGATCTGTTAGGCGCAGCTCCGAAGCCTGTCTGACGTTTATTACCTTCACATTCAACCCCCTCCCCTCCTCTGTCTCCCACCCAACCACCCTTTTTCTCTCTCTGCCGGAGAATGCTTACAGTTAATGCCTTTAAGAAGAGTCTCTGTGGCAAGCGGGCCTGAATTATTCAGCGTTAAAGAAAGAGGCGCACAAAGACATTTAGCAGCCCTGCTTGTTGGACATGACACAAGCAGAGCAGGACAACGGAAGACGGCCTTTGACTAGCCGGTTGTAACGTCTTGATGGGAGGTAGATCCTGGCCTGGCGGCTTTGGCCTGCTTAACCTGTCATGATGGGTTTTTATGTGTTTCACACAGACAGGGGTGGGGGGGACAACAAAAGATTGTCGTGTGCGTCTGACTGTGTACACAACTCATAACGGGGGGTGTGTACCCTCACACACACACGGGCTAATTACCCGGCACTGCCGTAGGTCTCCAAGGCATTGCTTCTGTTCGAGCAGCAACCACCACCGAGTTCTGCGCAAAAGTCATTACGGCGTGAATGCGGCGGCATGGAGGGCGAAGCGCAAAAACAGGTAGCGGGAGGGAAAGAGGGGAGGAGGCGAGCGCGACGGGACGCACAACCCGACACAGAACGGATGAAACGTCGCCTTGCTGGTTTGTCTTGCCTGCCTCCGCAGCGGCAATTCATAGGAGCGGTGTTAATGAAAACAAAGGCGATTTGATGGATGATGACATTTAATGCGCTGTCGAGAGGATGTCACATATCGGCACGTTTGACTGCCAGGAGCTCAAACCCGCGAACTCAATGAGCAGGCTTCGACGCGAGCGGAAACGTCGAGACGTTCTCTCTCGACTCGCAGGGCCCTCATTATGTCGCGGCGAAACTTTCGGATTTTCACATTCGAATCGAGATGAAAAGTTCATTAAAGAGAATAAATATTTCATTAGGTGCTAAATAAAACAAGGGGAATTTTTTGGCTTCTCTCAGCACAAAATTCCTTTGAAAGATTAATTAATACATGTAAATTATGCAAATTATGCCCATGCAAATATTTTATGAAGACAATTAAGGGATCCATTAATTACAGTCTTTTTTGCTTCAGTGACATTCATTCATTTAATTTTAATTTCACTTTAACTGTTTTGATGTTTAATCTTGCAACAAAGAACTTTATCTGGCTGCGCGCAGGGTCGTGTAAACCCCACCGAACGCATCGAGTGGGGAAGGTGGCGGGGCGGGGTGGCGGAGGGAGATGTGGGGGGAAGATACTGGCACGTGCGCCCGTTGCCAGGCGGCACCGGGGCGAGGCGCGGGCCCCCAGCAGCTCGCCTGCCTGCGAAAAGGGCCGCGCTCCCCTCCTTGGACCCGATTCAAAACACTGCAAAAAAGCAATTAATAAACACAGACTGTGTTAATATCGCAGAATTAGAGAAGTGTGACAAAAGACAAATAGAAATAATTAGTTCTCTAAAATTATGCCCTCATTATTATTATTTTTTTTCTCCCTCCCCCTGTCTGCCTCCGTTCGCTTCCTCGAATTTGGAGTCGAGAACGCACCCACACATTTCTCTGTCTGCTTCGGCGCCGGTGATAGGCTTGTTTTTTTTTTTTTTTTCCCCCAAACCCCCTCCTCGAGTTTTCTTCCTCCTCCTCTTTCTGCTTGTGTAATTTATCAACATCATTTTTTGCCATTTGAGGTTAATTATACAGCAAGGCTTGCGGAGCAGAGTAGAGGAGACATGGGTGGCAGACAAATGCTTCTCTAATTGAACAAAACAGAAAAAAAAAAAAAAAAAGTGTAGCCGCGTTATTCGGTTTCATTCCACTCTTTGAGGCAGTGATCAGAGTGATTGAGAGACCCTGGAAAATTATAAGCTCTGTTGTCGCAGCCGCAACTGTTTTACAGGGTTTGAGTGTAAAAAAAATAAATAAATAAATACCTCGGCTTGAAAAGCGGCTGCTGTTGCAGAACAGAAGATATGAGGCTTTAACGCGGTTAATTTCAAATATTCTACAAAGTAGATGGAAGAAAAACAAACAAATAAAACTGCTGGTGAACTACCTGACTACACTGAAGATTCCTAGGAAGAACCGGGATGCTGAGAGCGTAGAAAAGGCCCAGAGAGCCTTCAAGATCTGAAGATGATTTGTGTGGAAGAAAGTCTCAGGAGATCCCCCGAGCAAAACATCAAGACTATTTTCTCCACACAAACGTTTTGAAGTTGTCATTACCAAAACGGGGCTTTGCTGTTTAGTCTTTAATCAATTTCAGTGACTGTGTTCAATGCGTCTTCCCTGTTTTGCTCTAGTTTGGCTTATTACACATAACTTTTGCATGGAGTAAATTTGCGTTGTTTTAGGCCGTGATTTCATTTCAATAGACTGGAAAGAAATAGATTTAGTGACAAAAATATTAATCTCTATTGTCCTCCTTCTATGTTTAAATATGTCTTTTGTCAGTCAAAAGTCTTCATGAACTTATTACTTTTCCTCTTCTGCCATTTCTGCTGCATAGCGGCATTATTTTTTCAACAGCAACCCCTTGTGTTCAAGAGAGTAACTCCAACGATTGTAATGTTGCGTTCACTCAAATCTGGGAAAGACCCAACATGAGTAAATTGTGTTCTAGTTGCATATTGAAAAACCAACAGGCAACTATAACACCATGCTAATTGTACAACTTGCTCGCACACATTCATCATTGTGTGAAGACATTCTGGATTTAACCTGTTGAGGTGAGAAAAAAAATACTTAAAGTAATATGTTGCTGTTTGTACCACTTTTGTAAAATTATCCTCTGTGAGAAGGGAAAAAAGGGAAGCAACATTTGCCAAATGCTAAAACGATAAAAATACAAGGAAGTATCTTACTAAAAACACTAAAACGATGAAGGCAAAAGGTCACACAAGAAGAAGAAGCTAAAGGAACTGGGTACTTGGGAAGTGAACTGTGAGAAACTTCTTCGCCTTTAAGGGGGGGGACCAATTAGGCAGCCTAAAGATGCCCTAAATTACATGCAGTAATCATTCATCTCTAGTTTTTCATATCGGTTCAAGTAGACTAATCACACATTAAAGACTTAACTAAAATATTCTCTGCATGCAAAGTCAGAAACTCCCCCAACCTTATTTCTCGAAGCAAATTGCATGCGGCATCTTTCCCAGGGTAAATTGGGACCTCTCTCCTCGCTGATAAGGGCAGTTCTGAGCGGCGCATTAAAGCGAGACGTTTGAGCAATAATGAGGATATTCAACCTTTTCACGAGGTGTCTCGGATCTGGGTAAACACAGATAGAAGGCAGTCCGACGGAGGTTATCGCCGCGGTGGCCTTCCCTTAAACACAAACTGCACCCCCAAGGCTAACAAACAAACAAATCATTAAAAATGTACAAGGCTTGTTCATAAAACGGATTGATTTGCTCCGATTATGAGTATCAAAGGAGGGGTTGCTCTGCTTTTTTTTTTTTTTTGTGGCTTTATGACTCATTATAGCGTCTTGAGCAGTAAATATGTAGCATTTTCAAGAGCGGTTGTCTGGTTTTACCTGCCGTAGCGCGTTTAGACCTGCCGCCGCTAAAAGTCAAGCAAAAGAATAATATTATTCTTGGGGAAAACCGATGATCTTGACCTAGTGCTGTGGCCCAGATGGTGGTGTATGTCTGAACAGCAGGCGCAGAAACACTAATGTTCATAAACTGAAGACGTGTGCGGGTGTTTGCGTGTGTGTGTGTGCGCGGCGGGAGAAGGAGAGGTGGAAAAGGCAGAGAGAGGGGGAAAAAAAAAAGAGAGCAAAAAGTGAGGGAGAGAGATTTATTGTCTCATCTGAGCCCCTGTACCTTGTATTGTCCTTTCAGCATCTGTTCTTCCACTGCTGCGGTCACTCTCCATCTCAGGGGTCAGAGAGTCTGCGAGAGGAGAGGGATCACCGCCGTTAAACATGCCTGACATCCACCTATCAGAGCCGTGCTTTCACAGCATCATTCATCGCAAACTAGAGAGCAAGCCTTGCAGCCATGTCTCTGCTCAGTGTAACTATGTGCCTCTCCGTGTGATTATCTCCAGCGATCAAAAATGAAATCTTTTTCTTTTTTTTTTTTTTTTGGTTCTATTACCTCTGTACTGTACGGTGCTACAGGCAGGCTGATAAATCAGTCTCTGAACTTTGCTTTAGCAGCCGATAATTTCTAAGTGCTCCTAACACAAGGTGGAGGTTTATTTGAGTGTACACCTTGTTTAAAGCAGCGCTTTACATTTGTTGGCACCTTTTTGAATATGACATGTTATGAACATGGAGTCTTGGTGAATATCTATGACTGTTGTCATGAAGTGTCATTCGGTAAATAATGTCACTTTTGGTGCAAAGTTGACACTTTTAATGGACTTTTAATGCAGGTTTTAGCACAACTTTGTGTTGTCATCATTTACTAAATGACACTTTATGACAACAGTCATAGACATTCATAAAGACTCCCTCATATTCATGACAGATGTTATGTCGTGTTTATGATAGTGTCACCCCTTCAAATAAAGTGTTACCCACTTTTTTAATGTTGTCACCTGACTGTACTGACAACTGGTTAGTCGAAAGAGCCCATTCAAAGATGAGATGATGACGGCTAACCGGTTAATCAGAGGATCGAATCATGATCAAAACAGTTGGTAGTTTGACAATAGCAGGAGGGACTCAGTAATTAATGAAGTAAATAATAAGAAAGGAATGTAACATTTGCCTGCTAGTCTTTTGTTTTGTTTTTGTACAATGAACGTATTTAATGTAGTGCCTTGCAAAATGTTACTTCCTATTAACATTTTTGCCAGATGAAAGCTACATACTTTAGTGTACATTATTGGGATTTGTGTGTCAGGTCGAATTAAAGCAGAGCATTACTGCAAAGTGGAATAAATCAATGTCAGGCAAGGAGAGCATTAACCAAAGAATCAGTGAAGAAAGTCATGGTAGCTTTGGAGGAGCTGTAGGGATTCACAGCTTAGGTGGGAGAATCGGACAGGAAAAACATCTTTAACGGAGCACTGTCACTGTTTCAATTTAGTTTTGAATACAGATTTTTGTCTAGAACATGAACATACCTGTGGTTGTGTAAAATAAGGTAAGAATTAGTGATAAACCCACAAACAATCCTTCATGAAACAGTGGTGAGCAGAAAAGAAGTTCCACTGCAGTTTGTAATGAGCACATATAATAGAACCAAGAAGGGGTTTTTGTCCAGTGAGGTCAAAACCAAACTTTCTGGACATTAACAATGCACATCGGCCTGAACGCACCCTGCCTACTGCGACACATGGTGGTGGCAGCATCATCCTGCAGAGATGCTTCCCTTCAAAAGGGACCTGGAGGACGAATGGAGCTAAAAACAGAGCAGTCCTGGAAAAAAGCCTGGACTGCCAAAGCCAAATCGGCTGTAGCAAAGGTTTACCATTATGTGCTGCTTTATGTTGTTTATCTGTCACGTAAAATCCCAATAAAACACACTGAACTTTGTAGTTCCAACGTGAGAAAATGTGAATAAGTTCAAGGCGTGTGGATGTTCTCTGCAAGGCGCTGCACACATAGCAATTACACTTGCGATACATAGAATGGGCTAAACGTGATGTTTGGTGCTTTCTGACCGTTGAGGGAGCGCATGCTGTCTGAGGGCGACGGCTGCTTCAGAGTCTGCTCCACCTGCTCCCTCCTTTTCGACTCGTACTCCAGAGCTTCTTGCAGTTTCCTCTTGGCCTTCTTCTCCTTCTTCAGACGCTTCTGGATGATTGCTAGCAAAAAAAGATCACAGAGACAATAAATGAGCTGTGGAAGCAAATTAGGCAAAGCATTTTTTTCTTTCTCTTTTTTTAAAAAAAAAAATATATATATTATAAGGCCGTTCTGGCTGACAAAGATAATAGCCTGTTTTTTGGGTTTTTTTTAGTCTTTTAAATTTAGCACTCAATTATAGAAAAGCGAAAATCAATTAAACTTAAATATTTCATAATATATAAAGATTTAAATGGGAAAATCGGAGCAAATACTGACTTGCTAGAGGGAATTGAAGCTAATTGAAAAATTTATTGGGATATTTTTCATGAATTTCTCTCATTAAACATAAACGATCCGGTTAGCGTACGACTCTGATGCATTTTACATGAGGGTTAGTGCGAGTCTGGATGGGATGTGTATTTTCAATTATGTTAACAGACTACGAGCAGAAAGGAAAGAAAAAAAAAAAACTATCAGTTTCACGTGTAACCAGAGAGGCTCAGAGTGGCTTATGAGTGTCTCCTGCAACACAGAGGGTGGTGTAAGTACATTCAGGAGCTTCTGTACCTAAATAGGTACAGAAGCCTGAATGGGAACGGGTTACGCATGCCTGCCCCCCCACCCCTAGGAGCAAACACAAGGCTATCAGGGAGGACGGCGTGTCGGATAGTACCTCTATTCTTCTGCTCCATGGCGAGTTGCTTCTCCAGAGTCTCCCTGAGCTCCCTCTCTCGAAACAGCTCCATCTTCAGCTCCGTCTTCTCCAGCTGCACCTGCTTCTCCTGAGCCCGAGCATTGTCAATCGCCACTTTGAGCAGGCCCTGCACCAAATAAAAAGAAAAAAAAAGAAAGAAATGTACATATGTATATTATCAGGACAAAAAGACAACAAACATAGGAGCGCCTGGGGCTTTCCATGCCACCGGCTCCCTTTGGTCAAAGCTGAGAAATGCAAGTGTGACAAAAGTTAGTGATTGCTTTTGTAAGTACAGCGAATGGTTCTAACAACTATTAAATGATGGAACTGGATACAGATGGACACAACAAGATTTTAGCTTTGTGTTGATCCATCACAAGACAGCCTGATAAAACAGACTGAAGTTTGCGTTTTTGTCGGGACGAGACGCAAAAAGTTCCAGGAATACTTTTGCAAGGCGCCATACTTGAACCAATCAACGGTAAGAAAAATTGGATGGAAAGGGAAAAAAAAAAGTTTTTCTAACTGTCAAACTACTTCTGCTTTAGACTTTTTTGCAACTTCCTGTACAGGATTGCCTTAAACAAACTGGATTAATAAACAGATTAATTCAGCTAAATAACATTCAAATCAGGCTCCTAACAGCCTTGATTCAGGGATACTTTGGATTTTTTGAAGTGAGGTTCTATTGAGTAGTTTTAAGTAGTCAGATGATCATTCTGACTGAAAAAAGAGTAAGAATAATCTCAGTTTGGAAAATCCAAGGGAAAATTCTCACAGAGAATCAAGCTAATAGCCGGTCCCAGGCCTCTTGCAGCAAGTTCAATTTAAGACTTTTTAAGACCAGAACGCTTCATAAACTAAGTTACCTACTAACCTATGCTAAACTTACTTAAAAGTATATGTTATCTTAACATAGCTAAGTGTTTTTTAACTTGCATGTGAGTGCAGCACTATTACACAGTATTATTTTTTGCAAATTTGCAGTGAGGGCTAACGGCTTCCACATACTTGGGCGTACTGTGCACATTCTGTGAGCAGAGCCGACTCTGAGATGTCATCGTCGAGCCTACCAATTTTCTACATTGCCCGTGACAAATTCCTCCATTTCCCACAATCCAAATGGATAATAGCAAGCTTGATGAGCTACTTGGGCAAGTGCAGTAAACCCAAGTGTTTGGGGGACCTAAATTTGAGTTTGGATCTGAGAATGGAGTCACATCGCAGGTTGAACTGAAGGCAGCGCGGAGACATCAAGGGATTTTCCTGTTGTATTTCCAGCTAAGGAACCGCAAAATCTGATGCTGGAGTAAATATAGAATACAGCATGACGAGATCTGGAGCAAAAACTGCGACACATGTAGCAAATAAATGCCAACAATTTCTCAAAAAAAATCCAAAGATTTTCTATGAAAGAAAACGATTAATGAACTCAACCAACTTAGCAACTCAGACCTAAGACTTGTCTTGAAAAATCCGGAAATATATAATACTTGCAAAGACCTGAAATTTAGATGATCAAATTTACGAGTTTTTATTTTGACCCTACATAAACCCAAGATGAATTTAAAATTAGATTTTAACAATCACTGTCAATGACTAGCCAGTCTAACGTAACTATGAAATAGATGTCTAGAGATGTTAAATGGTGCAAGTCAAATCTAAAACTTTCATGCCAGGTTCAAGTAAAGACCATTTTCTAAACTTTTACGCTCACTTTTCCATCTAGAAATTCTCAAGTTCCTTCTATTTAATTATTTTTCAATAGAACTTGCAACAGGTCTTCAGTGATAATACCCCACTACACCTATGTAAACTATAAACTGTAAATTACTTAGAAAGAGCTATTTTGCTATCTGTTTATAGCTTGACTCCTGAATCAAAGAAACCTTCCTCATCCTCCAGACTCAGGTTCCTCTGATTGCTCTCTGCTGCTGCTGAGCATTACATGCCTCTACATAGAAAGCTCCCAGAAAGCCCAATTGTTTCATACTCTTCCCTTAAGTAAAAACCCCACAGCAACATCACCAGTTTCATCACAATTATTCCCCATCCACATGCAATTACACCAAATGCACTGGACTATATCTTACTAATTGTTGATTCTTCTAACCCCAATTTATATCAAGTTGCTTTATCTTAATTTTCCGCTTGGTTTATTGTGTTGATTTGTATATAAATATTCACTCCGAGGATCATTATCAAAGATGACTAAGAGGAGTGTTGGGAGCTCACGACGGGCTCAGTTGTGGCTCTAATTACCGCACCGAGCCAAAGGAGAAGCGGGACTCTGATGCCAACCGAACAAGTGCAACGAGAAGGGCAGCAGGGTACACACATCATTACACCCAGAGAGAAAGCAAATACATTCATCTTTCTGATTGAGGGGCTGTGAGCTAAAGCCTAAATAGCACCCGGAGTGTGAGTGGATCTCCGCTCCCCGTTTGCTGAATGAAACCGAGGGAAGATGCTAATGACTTTTCAAGTCGGATATTTGCCCTTACACAGTCTCGAGCATGACTTCAGATGTGGACAAGATCCGGTGACCTAGTTGAGTCAACCAACCCAAATTCCAAAATTTCCTGTTTTCAGTCTGTTTTTAAAATCTAAATACAAAACTTGATTATAAAATAGTTGGCGATGGTAGGACTTTAAGCACTGAGCACCAACAAACTCGTTGAAGGATGGTTGGCTGGCTGAATCCAACTGTTAGATCGTCGAATAAGGAATTTAACACTTTTCCACGCTCTTTTCTTTCCCTAAACTTCCCCATACCTGCAAGTACGTGATTATTCTCTAGTATAAGCTGCTACCATATCATCATCACTATATGTCCGCCAACTTTCCCATTGAATGCTTTTTACATGCAACTTTCTGCTTGGGATGCTACCTTCTTAACCATGTTTATATATGTAGATATCGCACCTGGATATCTACATACAGATATCCCTGTGACGTTCAGCAGGGATTTTGCAAAACGTTTGTTCTCAGAGTCAGTGAAATATATTAAAAAATTCTGGCTCCTGGAAAAAAAGAAAAAAAAAAAAACAGAAAATAAGAGCAAAGTTCAGTCTTCCAGCTTGAACATTTTTGATGCTTGATACTGCTGTTTAGATTTTTTACACATAGTCATGCATTTTCTTGTGTTTAATATCAATTGCAGTTATTCTTTTTAAGTCATTGATGTGTTTTGCTTACATTTTCCTCTAGATTATATTAAACTATAGCAACAAAGCCTTTGGCGTATCATTAACGTGAACCAATGAATGAAGGAAGAAGACACCGATTGCGACAAGACGATGTAAGGTTCCCCTCAGGCCCCCGACTCAGACCGGCGGAGACAGTACCTGTATGTTGGTGAGAAGAGTCTCTATCGATGACAGGCCGTCTGGGAAGAGAAATGGCGACGGGAAACCCGGAGGCAGAGTCTGTCCGGCCAGTGACAACCTCTCGTAGCTGTCTCTCGCTGTTGGAGTGCACATGGAGTTGTCTTCTGCAACGAAAAGCGAGATCAAACATTTGCTCAGCCCAGGAACCAAAAAACCTTGGGGCACCTTTGGCCGTCGATGACGAGTGTCGTGGCTGAAAAGTAGGAACGAAAGGGATTGTGCTGATCCGCAGGAGCCAATCCGAATGTTCCTCACCTCACAAAACGTATAAAAAAAAACAAAAAAACATGGAGATTCTTTTGTACTGTTTTTTTCTAAAGCTCCACCCCCCTTTTTTTTGCATAACGTATTAAACAATATCAAGCAAAAACATAAATCCAGCAGCAAGACCTATTTAAGAGATGTCATGCGGATTCTAAAAATGGAGGGAGAGTGGGGGGGGGACAGTGCCGGCAGTTTGACCCCAGAGACTCGGGCTTGCTTTGTGCGCGCACGCTCGGGTGCCTGTCACACCTAAGATGACATCATCCTCCATTCATCACTGGCAGAGGGGTAGGGCCCTGCCATCTGCTGTCCAGCCTCTCCACCGGGCCTCGGTGGAGAGGAAGAGGAGCAGAGGGAGGGAGAGCGAGCAGGAGGCAGACCAGGCAAACACATGTACAGCTTGCTTAAACTAAAACAGTATGTCAGACATTGACACATTAGATCTGACACATGTTTTCGTCCGGTGAGCTTTTACTAAGCCAAGAGGATGTAAGTGCTACCATCCCGGCGAAAGACGGTTCTTATTGAACCCACCCCATGTCTGCACTATTAATTCTTTCGAATGCTAATTGAATGCAAAGTTGGTTGGGTTGGGTGGTGGTGGTTGGTGGGCGGAGGGGAGTTTTAGATATGGAGTGAAAACCTGGCGGTTCCCGCTCTCATCCAGTATTCATATCTGTTTATGTGGCAGCCTGAATCTTGTACAAACAGCGAGAGGAGCTGAACAGCCCCCGCCGCTTCCCTCTCTCTCCCTCCTCCCATCAATATTCACCAGCGCCAGCCAAGTGCTGGGAACAGCTGGTCTTACATTAATTAGTTTAAAGTATTTATTTCACCCATCCTCAGAGCAGATTGAGCAAAAACATTGGAGATTATTTCAAGCATCTGCAAATGCCCTGGAAACATCCCGGCGCCAAAAGTCGAGTGTTCGGATTCACAGTTTAGGTTTGTAATTTGGAGAACACTTTTTTCTCTTTCTCTCTCTCTTTCTATGTGTGTATGTGCGTGTGTGTGTGAATGGGGAAGTTAGTAAAATACGCACCGCTGGTCCGTAGAGAAAGCAAACAACCTTTCTCCCTTTTTCAGATGGAGTTCACTACTGTTGATTAATTAGAATGGATGGTTGCCTAATGGATTAAAATTTGTTTATAATTTGACTTCATAAAAATAATGAATTGCCTACTTTTAAGAAGGCACTCCTGTGGTAATTTATTTCATCTGCAGCAGTCTTGTTTTTGTTTTTTCGTTTATTTATTTTTTTTCCTGAGGTGGGCGTCGAGATTCGTGAGATGTGAAAAGCGCTCTCTACCTGCACAGCGGAGCAACATGAAAGTCCCATTTTATCTCAATAAATGTAACTAATCAAAGATCAGAAGCATTGCGCCTGGCTCCGGATCAGGTTAATACAGACGTACCGCGTCTGCATTATATATATGCATGCATCACCCACCTCCAATAAAATCACCATAACAACTAGAGACGTTAGTAGACCTCAGGGAAAGGTCTGCTGTTCTGGCTTTGTAATTGATTTGTACTGTAGGCACTTTGTCCCTTATTTAGTGTTGGCATTAATCATAAATCATTGCTTTAACAAACTCCGGCTTCCCACTCAGCAGGCCTCGCCTCCCAACACAAACGTTGGATCACAGGGAATATTTGATGGCTTTGTTGCAGGGGGGAAACAACCTGTCATGCTCTGGGAAAAGCAAACAGCGCGTTGTGTTCGACAGACTCCCAGCCACCGTACAGCACCTCTTGTCAGATAACATTTCCACCAGGAGCGATGCATAAGTACCGGCGTTTGGGAGAGGAAAGAAATACGGAGCTAATAGGTGGCTAATTTAATCAATGCAATCAAACAGTGCTTAATGAAACTAAATGTAAATTTTAACAGAACAAGATCTGGATCTGCAGTTTCCAGGCAAGTCAAATAGCGCTGCGCCTGCCCCAACTCCTTACCCAACAGGCTCTCACCCAACTCTAGGCTTTAATCATTTGCCACTATAAAGGTGTACTGAGATTTTAAAGACTTACGGTTTCAAAAATGAACAATTCACATAATTTCCCTACAGTTTAAGGTGATTTTCATGACTATAAAAGCTTGAGGCACCTTAGTATGGAGAACAAAGCTGCTTCTATTCCACATGTTGCATTGCAGGTCAGCTGGCTGACCGTCACTTTTCTCCGCGTTCACAGAAAAAACAGAAGAAGCTCTTCAGAGATAATTCCATTTGATAAAACACAGACAGTTATGTTTTCGAAACTTGAGGAGAACCACTCATAACCACTCTTATTGAGATAATGGTGTTTGGAAACTATATTGGGTTAACTACATGTGGAATATCTGTAAAGCGGCTGACTGTGGCTACCGGAGCAGGTGGCCTGACTGATTTACCAGCTAACATCGCTAATGTCAGTTTGTAAAGCTCACAGTTTTACTTGAAAAACACTTTAAACAACAAAAAAGTATAATATGCTGACTTGAAAACTAATTGAGCTTTTTTTTCCCCACTTTTTAAATTTATGTTAGAGTAGACAACATTTATTGTAGTTATAATCAAGCGGATATATTATTTTCCGTAGCAACAGGACTCATTATTGCATTTCTCATTTAAACTCACGACACTGTGTAAAGCTATATGCTTTTGTCTAAAGCTTTTGCTAAATATCAGGCATGAATATTATAAAGAGTACAAATTTGCACATTTATAATTCATATAGCAAAAAATTATTATAATTTAAAAAAAAAAATAAAAAATAATCAGTTATTTGATTATCATCAGTTATTTAATATGGTTACACTGTTGTGTTTTATTCTCGGTCATCATGCTGTGCTGGCCCATGCCTATAGGTCCCCCTTACTCTCCTCCCTCTGCCTGGCTCCAAACCTTGGCATGCGTTTGCATGTTTGCTTCTCAGCATCGCTCCACAATCATTGACTTCAACTTAATTACAGCGACAGGCGTTGGGAGTGATGGGGGGGCCGGTGGAGTAGAGTGGAGTGCTCTGTTTCCAGGTGATATTTCTGCGCCGGCAAGGCTCCCAGCAGCTGCTGCGAAAGCCTCTGGTGCTTACTGTACGGTGAGGGTACAGAATACAGGGTACAGGGTCTCCCCATCCTCAGTTCCCTCCCCGCCTCACCCTACGCCTTCTCACTATGAAATACTGCATAGAAGAAAAAAAAAAAAAAAAACACTCGCGGGTCACCCCTTGTCACAAATAACATTTCATGCACAACTGTTTCTGTGGATAATAGGAGCCACAAATAAAAATGGGACGCTGTAAATACAATGCATTCTGAATGAAATGCCATAATTTAAAACAACAGTACCCCCCGACTCCATCCTCCACCAACACTCTCTCCATCCTCCGCCTCCACCCTGCTCTCAATAGCTGCAGAGGGAGTCCTTGACAGTGTGGTAGCAATGATGAATCACCTATCCAGTTAATTTTCTCACTCCTCATGTGTTGTGCTACTAAAACAGGAGGCCAAGAATTGACTTGACAAAGTATGAATGTGAAAAAAAAAAAAATAAATCACTTGGAGGGATCTGGGCTTATCTCCAATTTACATGTTATTAGAATTGTGTTGCAAGCGGCATTTGGACCTGGCATATAAAAAAAAAAGAAAAAAAAAGATGGAACCATGATAACCAGAGATAAGGCATTGAAGAAAAAAAAAAAAATCCACACTCCAAAGCCTTTGAAATGTTTGACGGAAAAAAAAGTCACAGGGAGTGGAGGGGAAGTGGCCTGATTCGAAAATGTGACAGACACACATTGCAATCTGTTGTAAATCTAGAAGAAACCTTGGGAAATTTAGCTGCAATCTCTGGATAAATAGCTGTAATTGACCTTGGGAGTTGAAAATGTGCCATATGTTTCTGGTTCCTGTGTTTGAAACCGGCTCCCCCAGGATTTTTACGCCAAGTGCTCACACAAATTCAGAGAGAGCTGCAGAAAATAGGAAGACAGGCAGAGAAGGAAGAATGGAGGGAGTGAGAGGTAGATGGTCGAAGATAGATGGATGGGTGAGGCTTAGTCTGGGATGGAGGAGGCTTTAACAGAATGAGTGAAAGAAGGAGAGCGTTCTGCCGGCCAGTCAGTGTGATATATTGACAGGTGAAGCCTTTGTCCTTGTTCCTCCCAGCAGGGGAACCGAATGCTAAACCTGGATGTTGTCAGCAGAGCCCAACACGCGAAGCGCAGGCGTTCAGCTTTCACTGTGCAATTACATTTGATTTGACCTGCCATGGTGCAGCGGAGAAACCGGCCTCCCCTTTTCAAGTGGAGTAGTTGTGACCTCTCGGACGGCTATTAGCAGCTAACGCAGCATTATTCCACCTGCACTTAAAAGCACCGGATTTGGAAAGAAATCTTGTCAAGGGAGATATCTGTCTTTGGCTACCAATGCACAGATGCAGCAGGGTGGGTTGGGGGGAAGGGGGAGTAGTTGCATGCAATTTGAGCACTTGAAAAAAACATGAGCCTGAGCTGATCTTGCAGATGATGTATCTGCACTCTGAAGAGTCTTTTAAGAAAAATAAGGGGAAGAAAATGGTTTTAGAGAAAGTTATGATTTAACTGGTGATTTATTTTTTGCTGTATATATTCAGAAAATGACAATTTATTAGAGGTGGAACAAGATCTAAACGGTATTAAAATGCTTCAGTATTTTTTACTCTTAAAAATGAAGTCTGTGGATACAGATGGAAATTTTGGAAATTGACAATCATGGAGTTCGCCACATAACGTGGAGCACTGTTGAATCTGAGTATTTTATCTAATTACAAAGGGTTTCTTTTTTTGTTAGACTACCTGGAACCACCGTAAAAACCCTCCAAGTTATCAGTGAGTAATATCTTTCCTCCAGATTGCAAAGGTGGTCAGCATGAGTGAGATTTGTGCTTTCTGGAGACTTTTTGGAGCTGTATGAGCCGAGTAAGACTGTGCTGAACATCCTCATTGACGAAGGAGTTCAGAGGAACATAGTCACAATTCTGCTGTACACTGTATAGTGCTGATGGAACACAGTACAAATGAATATATATCTGAAAAATATCAAGTTTTAGAAAATATGCTTTTTCTTTACCCTCAAATTAAACCTACAATCTATCTGTACAAAATGATTTATAAAAAAAGGTAGGCATGACTCAAAGGGCTTTATAAAGAGCTCAACTTTAACAAATGTAATTAATCCCCGAGAATTTGGATTGTATTTCAATTAAACTGTAAGAATTTTAGATGAAAACCTTGTAAACAGATAAATCTTTATCTTTTAAATATGGATTTTGGAAACATGCAAATGGAAAAGATGGAATGTTGGGTGGGAAGAATGATCATTTGTAAAAAGAAAAAATATACAGAGCCCTTCTTGTGCAACTGGGTACTTAGGGGTAAAGAGAAACAAAGGATTGTGACATGCTAATGGTTAGCAAGTCATTCAAAAATTATTACACAAATCAAATCTGCACTGAATATTTCTAAACAGACTCGATTACGAAAACAGTTAGAGCTATCCTTGCTTTTAAAATGTTTGTGTGACAGCGCGGTAGGTACTGGTTAGAAAAAAACGTGACAAAGTGACTACAGAGAAAAACGCCACATCGAGGACTAAGGCCTCCATATATGGGTTGTGCTTAACCCCTGCGCCACCACAGCTAAGTTAAGCTTTGACTGTCAGGCAAACTTAAAAGATGCAATGTGGTTAGTTATGATGAGGTTTTACCCAATTATTGAAAGCCCTGTTGGCGCGCCAGTTGTTGTTTTACTATATGAATATAGTAATGGATAATGACACTGGAGCATTTTTATTATCATTACATTCACCTTCACTCTGTAAAAAACAAACAAATAAGCCATATTTACTGAAAGAACATTGCTAATTTGCGCGTTCATCTTGCTCTTGTGAGCTGAACATATCGCGACATCCCCACTGTTTACTGTGGCACCGACTCTAGGAGCTGGCGTAGGTTGATTGGTGCAAGACACATTTTTCTGCAGTGTGTGTGCATGTGTGTAAAAGCGAAGAAGAGAAGATGTAAGCAAACAAAGAGCCTCAATCATATACACATTCATTACACACATGCACTGCACACCACACTGATGTGCCCTCATCACATTTAAGCTAATTTCCTTTTCATCACGGAGAGAGGAAAATGAGTGTTTGCCCCATCCCTGCTGAGGGACAAAGTCAAGAGCCCCGGTCGGTTTGGGCTAGATTAACAGGTAACATTTGGCTCCCACTCTCTTATCACAGCATGAAAATCAAACCGCGTGTTTTTCCTCTATCGCTCCCTCCGTCTCCCCCTCCCTAATGTTCCCTTCACTTAGAGATGAAATCGCTCGCTGCACAAACCCATTTTGGAGAGAGGAGAGAAGGTGAGTGGGATAATCAGGCTGGCCACTGGGCCGTGTTTCCTAAACGCTCTCCAAAAAACATTACTGTGCACAGGCATAAAATTAGCACCGGGGACCTTAAAATGTTGACATTTAGCATGACTTTTTGGAGAGTGACACCCTCATATTTTCTTGTAGGATATCATTAAATTTCAACTGCCCTATGGCTGCGCGTTTCCATTAATAACCAATTCAGTGTGTCACCTCTCCCTTTTTCTCTCACTCTCTCGCTTGCCTCCTTTTCTTTTTGTTTTTTTTTTCCCGAAGTAATGAGTCCATTGCTTTGCCTTAATAAATTGAATCGTATTCTCAAGGCCGTATGAAGATGGAGCCACAGATGGACAGGCTGCATGGAGGGAAATAACCATAAATCCTTTACTGTCAAAGAGGCGGTGTGAGGTGACAAAAGCAGACAATCACAAACAGTGATCACACCGAGGAAGGTGGGTTCTCTCTGCTACAGCTGTCTCCTGCCGGAACGGCTAAAATATGAAGCATAGCTTTAACTGATGAGCCCTGCTAATGATTACCTGTGAGAGCAATCAGAAGGTTGGCGGATAATTGTCAACAACTGTCTGCAAAGTTTATTAGCGCTTTCAAAGCAGGGTTAAGGAAAAGCTTGTACTACAGTTAGATCGCAGTTGTGTAACAATACTGGTGTAATTTTGCATGATGTTGGGTTCACAGCAAAGAGACCGAAAAAAATTTAGAGGAATACAAATTCTCTTGATGTTGGTTATAACAAAAAACACATAAAATTCTCATTTTGTATATATTTAAGAAAAATAAAGGTTTTCTAATTCTCAAATGGTATTTTAAAGAATCTACATTACGTGCAGAATTGTTTAGTTTGATCAGGCTGACGGCTTGGAAACTGAATCAAGAGATGATCAAATGTTAAAAAAGAAACGTGAAATAGCCCTTTACTTTAGGACTAAGTAATCAAAATGTTGCTATTTAAAAGTGTTGGTTGCCCCTTGACCCTTTGAAGTTTGCGTCTTTACGGGGTACCTAACTGAGCGATCCGACACAGGACATCTTGTATCAAATGTGTTTTAACTTGCACCCACACTGGAGTCATTTTATAATTTGTCTATATATTTTAACAATTTCCAAACACACTCAAAGGCTGATTTGTTTCTGACCTTATGCTCTACTTAGAGCTTAACGTAACAGCATCTACTTACAAGAAGTAGAAGCGGCTATTCTAACCTCTACATTTGCTACTTTCTTGTGTACAGTCTTTATTAATGATTTAAATGGGCCTAAAACAGATAATGGAAATGCAGTAATTTGTGTTTGTTTCTTGTACCTAAATAAAGAGTAAATAGGTCAGTCAGAATGAGGCTTTCGGATCATGTGCTACTCATTTGCTATCCAGATAACGAAGGGCTCTGACTGCAGCTGTGGGAGGACGGGGCCACCCGGGAGTGCGCCATAGTAAAACCTGCTGCTTGTTGGCGGGACAACAAGCAAATAAGAGCTCAAGTTAGTGCAAAAAAAGTGACCAGAAAAAGTTGATAAAAAATCTTTACTAGTGACCTATATGAAAAATAGTTTCCTGGAAACCTTTAATAATCACGAACGTCACAAAATAGTCACTAGATTCCTTGAGACACAAGGAAAAGGAAACGATCTTTAAATTGGCAACACTGGTATTGTGTTGTCAACAAGGCAGTAACGAGACGATTCCTTTCTCTTTTGCTTGAAAATAAGAGTCTCAGGAATACATAATTGAGCAGACAGCTCCATGTCTGGATTTCATTTTATTGGCTTACACCTTCTTCTTCAGATGAAGTCACTTGCTGACCTCTGGTGAATAGCACTTTGCGAGACAGACTTCATCTTGACAACAAACATTGTGGCGCTTTAATACTGCAAGATCTTGTGCCACAAGCCTGAAATTGATGAAGAAACTTCTGATATTGTATTTAATGTTAGCTTGGAATAGATTGGAAAAATAAAAAAAAGAGAGAGAGAATAAGGACCAGAGAATGAGTCAAGGGAGCAGAATCTGTGTTGACTCCTATTCAGGAGGAAGATATCTTGTCTTTTTATGCGGCCCATGTCATATTTATTGCATAAAGGTCAGAGTGTTCATTTGTTCAAAGTCAGCGTTTTGCCCCTCTCCTCTCCTCTCTTCTCGTGTAATAAATGCAGGGGGCTATGTCATTATCGGACCTCTGAGGATTACAGGCTTGGCTGACTGTGATGACTGCATAAAAGCATGCAGGACTTCTTTTTTTCTTTTTTTGTTTCTACCAGCGCACACCTTCAGATGAGCTCTTAATGGAGCAAGAGTGGAGACACAATGGCGTTTTGCAGAGTGACGAGCGGAGTCGGAAGAAACGAGGCAGAGGGGAAGAGGAGAGGGAAGGGAGGAGAGCAGGAAGGCTCAGGTGAGAAGCCACACAGGGAGGAATCCATAAGCTTAAGCTTTCGGTCACCATCAGGAGGAATAAAATAAACTTTTGTCTCAGGGGAGGAAAAAAGAAAGAAAAAAAAAGGGCATAGAGGCAGAATAGATTTCCCTAATTCACCTATCGACTAAGAGCCCAAACTGTCAAGAGGATAATACTTGGCGAAGGACATTATTGTGAGGCGCTTTGAAGGTGTTCAGATTGTCTCTGCATATTGACCCCAGTTGTCCAGCTCCGCTTATCGACAGCAGAATCGTTGAGATTAAATGGGCCTCGCCTATCGATTTGCTTTTTTACCCAAGTCATTCCCATTTCAGAAGGGGATCATCTGTACTGTATACCCCCCACCACCGAATCCACCCCCCACACCCCCAACAGTAATCTTTCCTGACCCGCTAATCATCAAACCATTTACGTCCTCTCTCTTTGTTTCAGCTCTCCTTTGTTTAGCATTTACCAATTCATTACAGCAACTTCTCCCGCAGCTTAACTTAGACGACGGCTGGGGAACCCTGCTTCCATCCGATAGCGGCGCGCTCACCAGCGAGGATGTGCCACCGAAACGTGCGCCCGACATCGCAGCGCACATGCCAATTACATATTGATAATTAAGCATTCAAACAAACAAACAAAGAGAAAATCCCCCCCCCATAATCATCAGGTTTTAATAGAACAAGTATGAGCTTGGTGTGCTTGGCCAGATAGCCTGCTGCTTGATCAGAGCTCTGTTGCGTTTTTATTTTCTACTGGGAGGAGGGAAGTGAAGGAGGATGATGGGGGGGGGGCTAGGGGAGATGGGTAGGAGAAGGTGGTGGGTGGGGGGGTAGAGGCAGACACATTGGTGTCATTGCCTGGCATTGCAATCCTACAGGGAGAAGCTGCGCCGCGCTGTTGCTGCTGAACGAATGTCGACGAAGCCTGGCGCTAATCCAGCCTCGGATATGCTGAGCTGCTTTTTAAATGGAGATGAAAGGACAAAGGCGGAAATGGGGAAGTGTAAACTTTAAAAAGGCCCAGGCTTAAGGAGCCCCTCGCTCTGCAAACTGCCTGGCGTTAAAGCCAGTGCCCCCCCATACCCGTACCCCTCTACCATCAAAAAAAAAAAAAGGAGGGAAAGAAAAAACTGATGCAAATCCATTAGCAGAGTCCTGTTTTCACAGTCATAAAAATACTTAAGAGGTTTAAAACGGGGGGGGAGGCGTGTTAAACGTGTGGAAATCTGTTTTGATAACATTATTCGTGACAGTGGCTTTGCGCCGCGTGAATTAATAACACTTCATTTGCAGACGGAAAGGAAGCCGGCGTGGTATTTCCAGTTAAAGAGATTAATTTTTAAAGACCTAATTGACAGGCTGGGGTTAGGCAGGATAAGCAACAGACTATAAGGCTGCAGCTGCAAAGTCAAGGTGACTGCAATACTCAGAAAGAGGGGAAAAAAGAAAGGCTTTCAACAAGCAGAATAGAGAGCAGAGAGGGAGGGAGTGAAGAGAATTAGTCTTCAAGCACTTTTTTTTCCTCCCTCCGCCCCCTATTCTTCCTCTCTTTATTAGGAATGATTTACTTTCTCTGTGAAAGGATATAAAAGCTCAAGTATAGTGCCGTAATTATCGCAGAGTGAAAATTTAAAGGTTTGACTCACAATGTCCTCAAGTTAGCCCGCAGACTTGCCGGGCGATAAGAGCGTCTGCGTTCGGCGCTCGGCATCCAATCGGTTGTGTTTTATGGGGCTTTGCCGAGGAAGAGCACACACACAAAAAAAAGCAAGTCTGTAAACATGATGGACTGTGGAGAACCGCTATACTAGGGGGCCCCTGTGTTTACCTTGGCAAGAGCCTGGTCCTGGCAATGTCGGGGTGGCGTCGCTTAATTACTGTTTACATGTAAATATTAAATTATACAAACAAGCCCGCCGAATGTCTCCGACAAAAAAAACTACAGAAATACAAATTCAGGGTCAACCTTATCTGTCTGCAACAGTTGCCGCGGCTGCGAGGAAGGGGATCGTTTTGAATCGCAAATTTGCTGCATTGTACATAATCTTCATAATTGCTAAATGCTGTTGTCCAAGGGCATTCAGGTAAATACATTGCCATCATCTGCATAATAGCAGATGCTCAGATATGTAAAAAAAAAAAAAAAAAACTCATCTTGTGTTCTCGGGGAGAGGTGGGGCGAGAGAAGGAAACACAAAGAATGCAGGGAGGCGTTTTGTTCAAAAAAACAAGATTCGACCGATGATCTTGAACGTCTCCAGTCAAGACAAGAGAGTTGATCCCTTTTGATTGCGGACCTGTGTTTTCCCTGACAGTCCGGGCTGGCAGCAGAGCACCGATGCCTGCGGTGCATCTCTGGTATGGCTGAGTAAAGCACTTGTTCATTTGCAGTGAAGGGTAACATGAAACAGGCCTCAGCCCCTCTGATGGACAAGGAGATTTCACCTTCGCCAGTGAATGATAATGCATTATTAAATTTGCCTCTCTGCTCACTAGATACACTTAGCTGACCACAGCATATTTATCTCCCCATCCGAGGCTCACGTCTTGGCAGGAGAAAGCATTCTGTCACTTTTGAAGCATTTCAAAGATTAAAAAGAACCTCTCTCTTTTCAACGTCCCTAAAAGCATCCCCCCTCATTTTTTTTTCCCTTCAGTGAAATGTGATTAGTGGGAGATGGTGTCACGCAATGGAACATTCATGAGGAGGAGAACAAATATCCAAATGAACTCCCCATGTCCTCAAGGAATAGCCCCTCTCTGCACCATCAGCAATCTCTCTCTCTCTCTCTCTCTTTTTCTCTCTCACGCACGCACGGCGCCGGGGTGGGGAGGGAAATTTGATTGATCCTCTATTGAATTATTTTTTTGCACTCTTTCATTTCAACAGGACGCACTGACAAGTTGTTTGATCATAAAGCATTATTGTCTGCCAAGTCACATTTCAGGGTAGTGATGGCTAATGATCTTGCCTCCTGACTTGGGGGAAAGTCAGGTAGTCAGCATGTGTTTGAAGCTCGCAAACGCCAAGGACATCGGGGAGGACCGAGCGAAAACACGGCTACATTAAAGTCGGGAAAGATGAAGAGAAGGAGCTCCCGCCGAAACGCGTGGAACTTTTAATGATACTGTACGCAGGTGCCCGTCAATGTCAGGGAAATATTTACGCTGCAATATTGATGCGGAAAGTTTTACCTGGACCCCAAAAAGTCTACCCCTCACCCCTTCTGACCCTGCCTTTTTATCACTGTGACTGCATATGAGGCAGGAGATTGTCTTTCTTTTTTTGGTCTTTTTCATCTTTTCTTTTCCAACCATATACCCCTTTCTCTGCACAAGCCCCGTCGGTGTTCGCGAGTCCTTTAATCAGAGTTGCACTTCGTCCAACAAATTGCATTCTGGGGCCATGGCGGCATTAGCGCTTATCAGCTGGGTATGTACAGGCAGGGGCAAATCACCGCTGTCCACTGCGGTTGCGGCGGCGCATCATGCATCAGAGGCTAAGAGCAGGTAGGTATGAAAGCATGCGCCTCCAGGTGACGTAATACGCCGCAGCTTTCCATCCAGCAGGCTTTGGAGGACATTACGGATGCATCTCCCGTTGTGTCAACAAGTGTATGTAACATTTACCAGGGAAGAGCCGATCTCATATTACCAATGGTTCTTCCGCTTTTAAAATATAGTTTACAGAATCAGCTTACATAACGTTGTCCCGTCAGGCCTCTCAGCTCGGCGCTACGGAAACACTCAACTGCAGGTTGCAGTGTGGGCTTATGTACAGCATCCTGCACACCTATTGGTAAAGGTGTGTAAAAAAGCCTTAAGATTAATTCATCTTTTATTGGAGCAGCATACCACACTGCAAAATGTTTTTAAATCAAACCGTTAATTTGAATGCATCATTTGATGTAAAATGGAAAACAAAGGGAAATTGTTGTTTTCACAAAATCACCTTAAAAGTTCCAGCAGGATAACAGCACCTAAAAATATACCCACATTAAATCAGAAACTATTTGTTATTAATTTATTAATTCTTGTTTCTCTGGTTTTTAGATTTGACTTTAAAAATAGCTCAACTTCTTCTAACCACTCTTGGCAAAGAAAATGGCAAGAAAAGAAAACCTTCAAGTAAGTCTAATGTGTGCTGAGCTCCATAAGTCAAGAAAATAACTATTTACCTAAAGTTGACTGTATCTGCAGTTGGATAAACAATTAAAAAGTTGGACTGGATGAGGATTAAGTTCATTTTGCCACCATGCAGAGTGAGGATTACAGTAAAAGAGGTAGAAATGAGTGTCATGTGTCTCCAAGTCTCCATAACAACCACGAGAAGCTATTAAATGTCATGTAGTGGTTTAGGAGCCTTTTCAGTCCTTTTTTAACAAATGAAACATGTGATGCTTGCTAAACTTTTGCTCATTCATTTTTTTTTAAATACCAGTAAATTTTACATCATGTGACGTCTTCAAGAAAACCAGGGGTTGTTGGATCTTTCAGTAGGACATCAATAAAAAAAATTATCTTGACAAATGGTTAATTTGTACACATCCAAGGCTACTACAATCCCTACATTCAACGCTATAGAAAACTTGTAAGCTGAAGAGAAGAGGGTGTACAAGTACTAGAAATATACGTCATAGTAACTCTGTACACTGGAAAAAACTGTTTTGAACCAACTTTAAAAAATTACACTACTTTGCTACTGCTAGTTTTATTAGTTCTGCTCAAGCTATGAGTCTGCTTTAAGAATTATTCAAATCAGAATTGTGGCGTGAGCAAAATTAAAAATGTGCCACAATCACATTTGTTTTTTCCTAAGTGAATACATTTCAAAGCATTTTCAGGGTGAGATTACGCTGCTGCTGCTGCTGCAAAAAAAAGTACTTTATTTTAAGATTTGTTCACACGTATTTACTAGGACTGCAAACAGGAATGCAACAAAGTGTCTGAAACTTCTGCGCTCCAGCATACATTCAGTGCATATGGCTTGCGTTCTGAAACACATTTTCCCAGAGGAAATCCAACAATATCCAGCGTTTGATGTCCAAAGACTGAGTTTACAGCCAAAAAGGCTTCCGTACCTTTCAAATTTTCCCCTTGTTTGTCAGCTACCTGCTGTTTCACGAGACAGAGGCTTGTCGGAAGCTATCACCACAGACTTGCTTTTTGAAGCAATTCAATTAGTCACATATGAGGCAACATTTAGCAGTCTGCTCGCCTTTTCTTTTTTCCTTTTTTTTTCTTCCTTCCTCCCACACATCATCTTAGCTCTCTATATCTCAGTTTCAGGCAAATTTTGGACAATAACTCAGACCCAAGTTCAAAGAAAAAAATTAAAAAAGACACCATCTGGTTACTCCACATTGAATGACACAAGTTTAGAAACTGTCTTTTTTTTAAATTTTGTTTATTTTATTCAAAAACAAACAGCCTTTGTCCTTCATCAGCACAGACGACATGAAAAAGAAGAGACGCGCTCACAGGATATGAGCGATGAGACATTATAGCGGCTGTCTCGGAGGTGTCTGGCTATTTAAATAGTCTCCATATGAGCCGAGGCTCTGCATCCTTCCTCCGCACCCACCGAACTCTCTTCTGAGAGTGCATTGTGAGAGATTAATTTAATGCTCTGCCAGGATCATAAAGATCAAACAAGTGGAGAGATATCATTAAACCACTGGAATGTTATCTCATTTATCTAAACAAACCGATGCGATGAACAAGCCTAATTAAAAAAGCTCACCATAAACAAAGCTGCGGACGGCGAGGCCTCTCCCCCCCCATTTAACAATGCGGCACATTTATTTTATTAATCTAATGCATCGTGTATCATATCATTACAGTTCAATATTTCTATCATTAATTTTATTCCCTTCACTTAAAGCTTTTATTGGAATTACTTTGGTTATTAGTTGGTTCTAATGTATTGGTTACCTCTGTATCTTGCAGCTACAATCTCTCTTATCTCGCTGCATAAACCTGTGCATGTTATTCAAATTGCCTCATTTATTATGATAGCTTCCTCATGTAAATTGTGCTGACTGCTCGCCCTTGCACAGTCCTCATTAGACTAATGAAAACCTTCAAACGAAAAAACTAAACAACCTGCCAAATAAAGGTCCGGGGTTATTATGAAAATTACAACTGTTGGAGCCGGGAGAAGCTCTCTTCATTAATTCATGCTCAGCAAATTGGTAACTAATTTAGTTGCACTCCTCTGCATTAATGGGTTATTTTATAAAAATGTTTTTCCACAGCCGGAGACCTCTGGTGCGCACTCCGGAGAGCTCGGAATCCTAATCAAGTCCGGCGACATATTAGGAATTGACAATCTCAAAGACAGCGCCGCGTGTGTTTGCGAGCGGACGTGCACGGGTCAACTAGCTGGAGCTGCCGGGGATGAAGGGTTGACTTGCTTTTTATTTTTTTTCCTGGGATTGCAAAGAAATTACAGTCATTTCATTATCAAGACACAGAGAACACACTTTGGCTGAGATGTGAGAAAACATTCAGAGGATTCCAAGTACTTGGTTGAGGACTCTTCCCCTGGCTTTGTTTGCGTTACTCTTTTGTTCTTCTGAAATCCCCCCCACACACCATCTCCCGTTTTTTCACACTCATGCACACACAGTTAGGCAGTTTGCGACCTATAAATTCAGCTCATGATCCCGCTAATTATTACTATTCACTGCTTCACACCCCGCGTGTGAAGGTCTAACACGGATCTTCACGTCAGCCCAGCCATAGGGGAGCGTACAGTCCGATGATTTCCACAGTGGTTTTAATGTCATTATCAGCTGCATCCCACCCTCCATCACGCAGAACAGCACAGCTACTCAACAGGGAATACGGGAATCTATTATTTGCTTCATTTTGTGTTTAATCTACAACGCTTAGAAATGTTTTCTATCTAGAGGTTCTAATTGCTTTTTGACAAAATAATATTCAAAAAACAATTAAATGAAAAAAAAAAGAAACTTTTTTTTTGCCGCCAAGCTCAGTTAAATGAGTAAATCAAGTCAATGTTAGATACCAAGACTTTAACTAGGACTGATTAAGATTAAGATTGAGCTTTTTAGCAACACACACACACACACACACACCAGAGGGATCTGCTATGAAACAAACTGTTAGGTACGGTGGATGATGTATTAGGCTGTGGGCCTTTTTCTCTTTCAAATGCCATGGGAACCTTGTTAGAGAGGCTGGTGTTGTTAATTATTTTTTCATGTTACCCTTTATAGTCCTGTTTTTTTATTATTATTATTACTAATAAAAGAAATCAATAGTCTAATGCTAAAATAATTGTTGACAAAAAGAGAAATAAACAATTTTGTCCTCGACATTCAGGTGAGAGACATTAGTTTCATTTTTCTGTGTTTATAACATAGAGGCAAGTTGTTTAGCAAAAAAAAACAAAAAAACTAACAAATGAAAAACAATAATGACTTCTTTTTTGGGGGTTTTATGTTTCTACTTTTGTGTTTGGGAAACAGCAGAAGAAATTATTCTGACAATCCAAATCAGCGGAATACACTCAGTCATAGATCAAAACAATTTTATCAATGTTCAGACCATTCAACCTGATCTCTTTTTAAACACTAACATTTTACTTGTTTGTTTAATAACTACTACAATCTTTCCATCAGCATATCTAACAGCCGAAGTTGACCAATTAGCCCTAATAAAACTTAAAGAGAGTCATAATAGAGACATTTTCATCACCATACCACTTTCACAAAATGATCTGTGTTTAGTGTTGGGGATTGGTATCCATGTTTCTTTTCATGTTTGGACCGGGAGAGGAAAAGAACCAACAACATTTTCCTTTAAGGGAAGTCCAGGCTGGGATTTTGAAAGCAGAACCTTATGTCTTATATTATCCACACATGGCGGAGCTGTCATGTGTAAATTAAAAGCAGTTATTTTTGTCGGTAAAAATTGAGCTTTTGGCAACAAATACCCCGAGGCTTTTGGCGTGAAACAAAGAACGGATATGTGGTAAAGCGCCTCGTGTGTGGAGGACCTGTGATGCTGTGGGTCTGTTTCTCCTCCCAACACCCTGCAAAACCTGTTATGAGGACATGGCATCTTGACATCTTTGAAATACCAGGAGATAGAGGCCTCTGCCAAAAAACAAAACAAAACAAAAACTGAAAATGAATTGTCTTGGGAGCTTTCAGCACAAATAATGGCACTGAACATACTGCTTGACTAAATCAAGTGGTTCACTGAACACAAAATCAACTTTGTCCATTTCAGCTCCCACTTCTAGTCCTTTGGAAAACCGATGGGGTGTGCTCAAAAGAAGGGAGTATTAAGAACTCTGGAACATCTAGAGATATTTTACATCTGTGATTTAATCAGAAACAATTACATCTTAATGAAGATCACAGGTGTCAAACTGAAGGCCATGGGGGTCACATCCAGCCTGCCATAGCTTTTTATGTGGCCCTTGAGACTCCAACACCAAGTTATGTTAGCTTTTTGTGATTCTGCGATTGTGGAAATTTGTGCAAAATCAACAGATATTTTTTTTCTCACACTAATGCGTAATTTTCCCACGAAATGGTGGAAAGCATTGGGTTTAAGTGCTAACTCACACCTGCATTTGGCAGTGTTTACTTTTATTTTTTACTTTTACTACAACGTAGTAAAAGTGAAAAAACTTGATGTCAAGTTAATGTCATACATTTGCAAATTTCCATGTAAATATTTCCTAATTAACTGCAAAATCTGTGATTTTGATTGCAAAAAATCATGAAAGCAATCGCAAAGGGACTGATCAGTACTATTTAATATTAAGAAGTACTTAATATTACTGTTGCCTTGCAGCAAGAAGGTTCTGGGTTCGATTCCCGGCCCGGGGTCTTTCTGCACGGAGTTTGCATGTTCTCCCTGTGCATGTGTGGGTTCTCTCCGGGTACTCCAGCTTCCTCCCACAGTCCAAAAACATGACTGTCAGGTTAATTGGGCTCTCTAAATTGTCCCTAGGTGTGAGTGTGTGT
>CAEFZY010038020.1:0-10851 GCA_903066815.1 Brachyrhaphis roseni
TATATATATATATATATATATATATATATATATATCCCTACCCTTTGGACAGTGAAAAAACAACCACAGCACTGACATCGCTTCAGTTAAGCAATCTAACATTGAAATAATAATTGATTGTTAATATCGGTTCAATCGGTTTAGGATTTTGTGAAATTTTGCTGATTCTCTCCTGGAACCAACAGTGGAAAAAAATTAAAAATACAAAAACAACAATTTGACATTGCTGTCAGAATTGGACATATTAGTTGTCAAGATAAATCATAATTCTAATCCTGATGAGAATTTTTTTTCCACAATTACGAGAAACAATATAACTAACGCCTATCCTCAGTTCTTGGAACTGCTGTATATTTGTTTTTTTTTTTTTAAAAAGTAAGTATTAGTATTGACAAATGCTTCTTTTATGTGTGAAAATTATCTAATTTATTTCCACTATACATAAATTAGCAGGACTCCAGAGAGTGCCAGGCAACCAGAAATCAGTCATGGGACTAAATCATTCCTTGTTCTTCCTCCATGATTATATTTGTAGGGTTTTCTACTTTTGCTCATATCAATGCCAGAGAAAAAGGACAGAGAAGTTTTGTTTTTTGGCAGCTCGATTGGGAATGTTAATGCTCTATATATTTATGCTATAACTCTGTCCAGTTTTTGGCTGAGGTGAGGTACACCACCTGGGTTAAGATGCCAACAGTGGAAGAACATTGGCTTGAATGAGCAACTTGGCATTTTGTGAAACAATGCCTGCCAACCTTTTGCTCCGTCTTGTTAATGAGCGTTACTTTTCACTTGTAGTACTTGGTAGATTGATTATAACTATTTTAAAATAGCTCCAGGTTCCTTTGCTACGTCAACATTTTGTACAATTGCAGCTTTGTCCTGCTTGGCCAGTTCTGTTTGTTCAGCTGGATGTGGAAGACTTTAAACATTGAATATTCAATCGCAACACAAACAGTGTTTTTACAAATCAAATACACGGGCATCCCTAAAAGTAGGGATGCCCGATGTATCGGCATTAACATCAGTATTGGTCAATTTTAGTCCTTTTTATTGATATTAACAACCGATATTAATGTTCATCTTGATCCCGTTTGTGTTTCTGGTGGTCATGGTGACCCTGTGCTGTGTTTAACTGGAGTAGAGAAGCAATGTGTCCAAAGGATCTGAAAATTTATATATTGTAAATATCGGTTTTCAGCTACAATAGCAATATTAATATTGAATATCTATATTGCCCAATATTTTTATATCTGTGAGTCCCTAATTAAAAGATTATTTTCTGCTGTTAACACATAATAGTCTGATAATATCTAGGCTATCATCTCAACTAGTGATAGCCTAGATGCTATGACTGGTATTTTTGATAGCTTTAGCTTTTTAGCTAATTTTGACTTTTACGTGAGTTTTTTAGGCTGCATGGAATATGTTATTGTATGTCAACATTCTTGTTAGCTAGCTTTAGAGTTTTAGCTAACTTTAGCTAAAACGCTGCTGTTAAAATTTTTGAGACAATCATATTTTTGCAGTGGAGCCCCTAAGAGGAAATGTTGGGCACAGCAGGGCAATCGCACATTTCCAATGGTTAGCTAGACAATATAGGAGAATATTATAAATATCTACATAACCATAAAATCTGATGTCAGGATCTGGTTCCTAGTCCTATTAGTTTCACACTTAAACCTTTTCACCTTTGTAATTTTGGTCATTTTGGTAAAAAGCATTGCATTCTACAGAAAGGTGTTTCCACCTGCATTCATTCAAACGGGCCACAGAGTGACTTAAGGACTTTTTCATTTTCTAATCATTCTGCCGTAAGGAGCTGTGGTTTTATAACTCTAATGATCTACCAGCAGAAGGTCAAAGGTCAAAGTCGTTTGGTCTGTTTTGAGCCTACGGGTGCTAATTTGTCATATTTTGTAAGAGTCGTCCAGACCAACGGAGGATTAAAATGAAAACAATTAGTGATACACAATATATCAGCACTAATATCGGTAGCGGACAATATTAGTCACATTTTACCATGTCTGTACCGGTCCGATAAATAAAACTGGGTTGATATTGACAACCGATATTTATTTCTGTTAATATCTCATATTGAGATCAGCCATATCGGTCCATCCCTAAAAATAATATAAAAGTATATATCATAAATGATTTTTTTTGTGTGCATTGTATCATAATAACATAAACACTCAAGCTAATTTCTTTCTGTACTGAAACGATTTTAAAACATTTTTTCCTCCCTTTTCAAACTGTAATATGAAAACGTGTCTGTTTTCGTTGGCTTAATCTCCATCCTTTTTTTCCCCTGTCAGTGTGAGTTTTCTGCAACCCAGCGCTACACGCTCCTCCCTAACCAGTACCACTGCTGGCCCCGGTGCTGCTAATTCAGCAGAAATAATGGGGTGCTGGAAAACAAAGAGTCGGACGGTTTAAGGGGTTTAAGATGTGCTGGAGAGCCACTCGTAAATTAGCATGCCAGAGTGAAAAGAATTTTTCCCCCTGAGTGGAACTCCCCCTCACCCCCACCAATCCCTTTTCTTTCAATTTTCCTTGGAAGGCCAGGTTTTTTGTTTTTTTTTTTTTTTTGGTTGTGAGGCGCAGGCTGGGTCTGTTTTCTCTGGCAAGTCGCAAGTTTCCAGAGCAGCAAAAGAGAAAAACTGGATTTCAGCAGGCGCTGAGTCAAGTGCTAAACCCTAACACAGCGCCATAAAAAAAAAAAAAAAATCACCAAGGATAATTATCTGTAAAGTAGAAGACAGAAAGGAATATGAGTTTGGAGCTGAGGCTGTGCATGCTGCTGTGGCTCCAGGAGGCCGGAGGTCAGACTCAGCCTGTGGAGCCAGTGGAAAAAAAAAAAACACACATGAGACGAGACGGTGGAACTTCAGGAAAAAGTTCAACTCTGCAGATTTAGGCTGGAATTGTTTTGAAGGCACAGCGTCGCACCGAGGCGACCCAATCACTGAGGATTTACTGCACTGTAAAACATCACAAACACAGCAGCGGCTTTGTTTCAATTACTTCTAAAGGGAGGGATCAGGTAGTTGATTGTTGCTGTAATTACAACACTGCCACAACAAAGGAAAGGAGGAGAGGAAAAATAACCCCACTTTAGACAAAACTAGGAATGCACCAATCACACTTCAGCTGGCTGATGCCAATATTCTGCAGGTTTGTAGATGAGAGTAGTTTCAAATACACAACAATCAAACAAATGGCAAGATTATTCCCATTTCTGCATTAAAGCAAAAGGTCCCTAAACCTTTTCTGCTTTTCATCTGTGGGGAACTGGCTGATTCTGATCCCTGATTGGTGAATCTGTAGGAACACAAGCCAACATTTACAATGTCTACCTGGCTAATTAGTGCATCTCTGGAAATAAAACCGATTTTGGCCTCTAGGATCAATTCCGCTTTTGAAAAATCTGACAACTCCGATCTCTGGTTTGATCGATCGGTGCATTTATGAAAAATCTGTCCATTTATTTCTCAGGATGAATGATTGAAAAACTGAGACGACTCTGATCACTGGGGGAATGACATGCAAGATCTGTCTGTAATCACACACAGTCTTGTAAGTTTTTTTTTTTTTGGTTATAAAAGTAATCAAGTTGACCTTGTATAAATATTGGTATCTTTAAACCATAAACCATAGTAAAAAACCCCCAATAAAAACCAGGGATTTTGTCGACACCACTGAATTCTGTGATTTCTTCCTCTTTTCCTTTTTGTTCTGCACTGAGCGCTCGAATCATTTGATGGACATAAATGACACAAACGAACAAAGTTTCCACAGAAAACAGAAAAACTCTCTTCAGGAGGAACTCACAGCTGGACCGTCCACTCCGGGATCGAGTCTGGAATTCGGCCCCTTTTCACCCGACCGCAGTCCACAAGCTCCCCGAAACACACGCAGGGAGGGGGGCACGTCCCAGCGTGGGCCCCCGATCCACGCTCCAGTCCCACAAACAGCAGGAAAAACACGGCAGACCTCACCAAGCTGCGAGGCTGCGGAGAGGAAGGCATTTTGCTTCCACACGAGCGATAGAACCTCTTTTATTTTTAATCTTCGGATGCAGCCGATGCAAAGTGCGAAATCTTCAGTAAAAATGAAATAAAGCACCCTGCCCCCCTCCCCTGAAGAAAAAACGAATCCTTTTATCCACTGGCTCGATGTTTATATCCGATCTCTTCCTCCTGCGTGGATCGGATCTGTGAGGAGGAAAAGCAAAACGTTCCTCTCGAACTTTCCCATTTCAGTCTGGAAAGTTTTTTGGTGCCGTGCGCTGCGCCGCTTCTGTCGGGGCAACTCGTCCTGTGCGGGATCCCCACAGCGCCGCATGAGCGCACACCAGAGGTATGCGTGGGGCGGGGACCGCAGGGGCGCATGGGAAATGGAGTCCGTTCAGCCGCTGGTTCAAAATCCAACGCAATAGGTGTAATAATCTCTCTAATTTTTTTGTTTGTTTGTTTGTTTTTACAAACAAACAAAAATATGTATGACTTGAGGTTTTCATTATGAAATTTACAATTATTAGAAGTAGTTTTGTAGTAGGCTTGGATGATGTAATAAATAAATAAATAAATACATGTAATGAATTTCCAAATTCCAAGTCAGAAAAATGACTGAACAGTTCTTCACAACCTGCATCTCCAAATCCAACCTGTAAGATAAAAAGAGAAAATTAACAGCAAAAAATGTTTGGAAACAATACTAAAAATAATAATGATAATCGTATTTATTATTATAATCATTATTATTATTATATATTTATATATGTATAACAAATTCTTGTATGTTCAGTTTATTTTTGAGCAGATAAACTTTTAAAATATATTCAAAATTTGTTTCCTCAAAGTGTTTACAATGGCAAACATTTTGCCATTTTCCTAATGGCAAAATGTTTGGACACCATGGCTATCGGTCAGCTACTCTTAGCAATGAGAGCAGATATTTGTCATAGTAGAAGTTATTGAAGCAGTGAGGCAAACAGAAGCTCTTCAGTCTTATTCAGTCTGGCTCTAAATGTTATCCTGGAAAGCAGTGGCGGAGCTAGACTTTTAAAGTTGGGGGGCCAAGGGCGGTGCAGAGCTAGGGACAAAAATAAGAATTTGTGTATGAATGTGTATATATATACATATATATGGTTATTTTTTAAACGACAGGAAAGTTTAAAGCCCTTGACTGGTGCACACGGGCAGACATTATAGACTTTACTCAAAGAATTCATTGCAGAGGTAACTAAAATCAATTGATAAAAAAATCCTCTCTGAATATCATCTCATGGACGCTGAACTAAATGCGTCTTTCTGGCCGGGAGCTAAGAGCGTGTTGCAGAGTTACAGACCGGAGGATTGGAGCGTCTGGTCAGGAAACCTTTGGTAGACATGACGCGTTTAATTCCAGACCAGAGAAAACTAAAGAGAAAGCAATGTTGTGTTAATCAATTTATGGTCTAAACAGAGGAGCCCGAAGTTTATCTTGAGGAAATAAATGACGGTGCAGAAGTGCGCAGTGCGCTGCGCAAACAACGCGGGCGCGAAGAATTCAACTGACCTCATCCTGCGGTTTTAACAAATGGAGTCCTCTGGGTTCACGGTACCCAGGAGAGCGGCGCTCAGGAGGAGCGCGGCAGATGTAACATCCACGAAAAATAAAATAAGATAAAGAAATCCTCGTAAAAACGCACGAGAGGACAGCACAGGGTAAAAAACTCCCAGACTTCAACTGATCAGTTTGGATCAGATCAGATCCAACTGATTGATGAACCAGCGCAGATTTCTCTGCAGATGTTCAATTTTTTTTTCAAAAAAATCGTCTCTTTAGTCAAAACTCTTGGTATTGATGATACATTTTTTTAGACAAACTGATGGGAGAGAGAGAGAATGCAACTGACAGAAGGCAAATACATCAGCTCACCGCATAGAGGAGTTTAGGAGGCTGTGCGTTCAGGTGAAGTTTTGGTAATTTAAGTGGAGTCGCTTCATTTAAATTATTATAAGTCATTGGAGCCTCAGTCAGTGGTCTGTGTCACTACGGAGAAAACTTTTATTTTGTTCAATATAAGTTGAAGGTGCTACATGTGACATTGAGTTTAGACGCACTCTTATGTTTTGTGAAATAAACATGTTTCCACCTCTGCGAGAGGGACCTCTCTGCAGGCTGCAGCGAGGTGTACTTGACCTCTGCTGCTGTCGATGCGAGGAGCGGCCATGTTGGATCTCAGACTTTCCAAGTGAGAATCTGACTTCAGACTCAGACGTCGACATTTCCCACTTTGCACCAGCATTTCTACACTGATGAATTATTTTAAAAAAACGTTTATATTACGCCAATCTTGGTGTGACGTAAATTTATTACCACTTATAACTTTGAAATTTGGAAGAATTTGGCATGATATTTAAGTTTGTTTGTTTTCTCTGTTTGCAGGTAATGGCTCTCATTGTGGTTCCCAAAGCAAAAGAAAATATCTTATATCTCTCTCTCTCTCTCTCCAGGCTAAAAGACATCAACGCCTTCTCATCTGTTCCTGGTTATTATTAACATCAATGTGTGATGTACTACATCACACATTGTAGCACAGCTTACTTTATTCTCTACCAAAATAATTATTTGACTTGCAGGCCTGGCAGTGGGTAGGTACGGCTGTGGCGCTTGAAATTTCAATTATCTTTCAAAAAAATGTTGCTAATTCCTGATTTATCAGTCATCTATGACGATTAAATATTGGAAAAATGTTTCTTCTCACCTTTTGCTACAGGTATAGTCAGGTGAGATCCAATAGGCTTCCTTATAGCCTCTTGGTTTAGCTAGTTAAATAAAACATGACAGAAAAGTTGCAGCTGGACAAATAATGACCGTCTTAGCTGGCTTTGGATTTGTGAGTCACATAAGCAGCTTGTTAAGAATGTTGACGTGCCGAAGTTCTGGTCCTCCAGCAAAAATTCTGCAGAGTCAGACGTCTAATTAAGCCCTTGGCTTCATCTACGGTATGTCTGTGGTTTCTGTCTTACAGGATGGCAAACTTTCAAATTTTAATTGCACTCGTTGCCTTGGATGTGGTGTTCAGCCCAAAAGAAGTAAAGCTTTTGTCAGAAATGCCACGGAAAACCAGACGTATTTACAGAAACGAGCGAGTGCTGCTTCAACTTCGGCAGTTTAGCCCCAACTGAAAGGAGGAAGAAAAAAACACTAACTAAACTATTTGTATGGGATAAGGACAGAGGATGGGTTTTTGTCCACTTTACATCTGCACAGCATGCTGCAACGTTGCACGTTATTCATAAAAAGTGTTAATTAGACAGAACCTTGTTGCAGAACACAAACCAACCTCATTCACCTCGAAGGTAAAGTTGCCAATAAAGGATTGCATTAATATTCTGCTGTTGCCAGCCAGCTGATATTTTCTCATTTGCAAGTTAAAAGACGAGCGCTCTCTCCAAATTTCCACATAAAAAGGCCTCTGCATGTGATATTCATACTGATATTCAGATGTGTCGGTTCCCCTCGGGCGAAGTGTAGAGCCGGATCCTGTTGACCAAGGTCACGCTTTCACCGCCTCCTCTCCACAAGCCTGCTGGCCGGTCGACTAACACACGGATGAAAGCAACACTCTTTTAAATCCACCAGTTTGTAAGAACAATTTCAATTTGAAATTGTTTATTTTTTCAATTAGAGATCAGTTATCACACTACGCTCTCAGCATACCTCCACTTACTTAGCAATCATTTAATATGTTGCCGATGCTGGTTGCCAAGCGGCTGGTTGCCAATCAGCTGGCTTCTCATTGTATCATTTACAACTGAAGTGTCCAAACGTTTCACCTAAAAATACACAATTTTTATTTGCGCAACTAACACAATGCTATATTTGACTAAAATGGAGAATTATTTCTAATGTTTATTCTCAGCAACAAGAACAGGATATGAGTTGACAACATTTTTTCCTTGTTTAGTGAAGTTCACTAAAGTCTGCTCTCTAGTAAAAGTCACTGAATATCTGTGGTTCTGTTCACTATGAAATGTGATTAAAAGTGGATAACATGGTTAATAAAAGATGACCTTGACTACTTTGGGTTGTACTTTTCATGTTTAGAAGACTTTCATTTGTCTGTATCTTTTTTGAAAGGGAGTAAAAAATGTACTTTTTTAACTCCATCAGCCTCCAACGTTGAGCTGCTGAAAAGACAAGTTTGTGCTGTTTTTCTATTGTGATCGAAGGCCACACAAAATCACTTCGTGGGCCACAAAAGGCCCCCAGGCCGTACTTCAGACACCCCTGGTTTAAAGTGTCAACTACCATGATTACAACTACAATACACAGACTTTATGGGATCATGAATAAACAGACTCATTGTTTTCTTTGGTAGGGTTACTGCCCAAACTGCCTGGAGGTGTGAAACTTACCCTTTGGCCAGTCGACAACGCATTTGTATTTAATTGAGGACAAATGGTGTCAAAGTAAACTGTGGACACATGGACACACACACACACACACACTTTGTGGTGAGAATGTCGGGGCCATTTTATTTGTGTGAATAAATGATCCACAAGTTCGGAAATGGTACCAGATGTTCTCATTTGAAGAATCTCCATTTAATTAAAAATTTCCCTCTGATGTTTTGACAAAATGCTCTTCAGGCATCTGACGATACTGATCAAAGATTTTCTACTGGCCAAACGCAGCATGAAGCGTTCCCCCCCCCCCGACTCTATTTCCTGGTGCCTTTACTCTTTTTTAATTAAACTGTGTCAATAAATTTGATTGAGCTCAAAGGAAAGTGGGCTGCTGAACAGCATCGATCAGCTGTTCATGGGGGAAAGTAAACGGGGTCAGTGTTGCTTTGCTATAAATTTATGAAAATTGTCTCTGCATATTACAGTTGTAGTATTAAGATAATGATTTAGTCTGACACCAGAGCCCTTTGTCATAAGAATAATTAATTTGATAATATGGAGATTTTATAAGAGGGAAACACCATGACCTCACATCAACTCAATTACAACCAAGTTAAAATAATGAACACATGAACTTCAACTATAACTTATCCTTTTTTGTGTTGTAGTTTATCATCATTACGTATTATAACTATTATTACTTCATCTGACCAGAAAAGCCCTGCTGAGAGTTAAAGTTTAATTTTAAAAGGACAGAAACAGAACTTGGTGCATTCCCAGCAGCTGTTCAGTCTGATTTAATCAAACTCTGGTTCGTTTTGTGAGGTGGGACTCTGAACTCTGATCCACCTAAAAACCTCGATCTCGGTCCGGATGAAGTGAACTCTGATGGGGATCAAATGAGTATGTAAATGCCAAAAGCAGGATGTGGACTACAAGTGCAGGGTATTCTGGGTAAGTACAGAATGCCCTGTATTTGGGTATTACCAAGCTCTGTAAATGGAATACATCAAGGTGTCAAGTGTTCATACATCTTGATATGATTGATATTATGAATAAGAAAAAACTGTGAAGAATAATTGCCCAATGACTGATCCCTGAGGAACACCTCTGACAACATCGAGAAGCCAAGGGGCAATGCCTCCAACTTTCACACGCTGAGGTCAGAGGGAAAGATCTTTTTTTATTATTTCTTTTGAAAATAGTTGAAAAGTTTTCAAATTTCACATGTAATTTAACTTAACTGTATATTTTTATCTTTCCATTGCAATCAACCACTATTCATTTTGGTTCTGATCTCTGTTTGAGCCAGTTGATTTTTATCAACTATGACAGAACACAACCCCACATCAAACCAAAATAACTTAGCTACTTCCAGCTGGTAAATATTATTTACTGGAGTCAGATAAACATATTTCTTTGAGGTAGAGTTTGAGTTTACAGAAAAGTTAATGATTGTCTACAAACTGGTTCCTGGTTACCCTGAAGCTGCCTTCGGTCGATTGGACCATTCATAACCCAAAGCGTCCAGTACGAAACAACCAAAATAAATCTGCAGTGGTTGTTCCCAACAAGCGTCGCTGGCATTGTCAGGCTCTCTGTTTAAACATTAAAGTTTCAGGGTTGTGTTTATTTATGCGTCCCAAAGTGCAGCCCACACTGTGAACATTACCATACCTAAATAGGTGTGACATTTTCATCACAGTCCTGCTGAGCTGCAGGCAGTAAATACCCATAATTACAGGGAGAGTCTGTTAACCTGGAGCTGATTACAAGGATAAAAACCAGTGGAAAGTAGATGTAAGGCGTTTACTTTCGAATATTAGGACTGTTGGTTTTGCTTCTTCGTAATGTTTTGTGCGGACCATTTATCAATTCATAGTTAGAGTGAGGAAATTTCACACCTACATCAGCTACTTATTTTGTAAAGTGCTAATTAATTTTATAACGTGAGAAGATGTGACTTTGTCTTCAACAAACAAAATATACCAGCAGGTTATCACTAAGAGTTTTTCATTTGATCAGGGGTTATACTTTGCAACAGTAGACAATGAATCTAGGATGTTACTACAACTAATAGGAGTCATTAGTCTGCCGTTATCTTCCTGTGCTACTCCACTTCATTCAAATTTTGCTCCACAGCTCAATCTGGACCTTCTACCATTCACTAGGATTCTCTCCCATAGAATTTCAACACTCAGTGGACCAGGGGTGTCAAACTCAATTTCACCAAGGGCCACTTCAGCATATTGGCCACCCTCAGCGGGCCACATTGACGATATAAATCAGGAATGCCCAAGTGCAGTCCTCCAGACTGCAACTTTTAGATGCATCCCTGGTAAAACATACCCCAGACAAAAAGCTGACTTCCTTCATTAGCAGCAACTCAGTTCTGTAGAGGCCTAGTAATGAGTCAATGATCCAGGTGTTAGAGAAGGAACGCATCTAA
>CAEFZY010038024.1:0-29007 GCA_903066815.1 Brachyrhaphis roseni
TATATATATATATATACTGTATGTATAAATATATATATATATACTGTATGTATAAATATATATATATATACTGTATGTATAAATTCTGTGTACCCCATATTAGAATGCAACATAAAACATGTATTAGTTATACTGAAATGCTTATAATTCTTTTATTTAGACTTTGCTTAAAAACATCTTTGCGGGTAAAAAAGCTGAACTTGTTTCCCTCAGAATCTTCCTCCTATCATCCTCATCCTCCTCCTCCTCATCATCAGCTCAGTGATTTCTTTTCTCTGAGCCGGACTCTTCGCCACATTAACTGAATAAAACCCACTTTAACACCTGCTTTCATTCGACATTTTAGTGCAGTGGGAAACTTTTTAATCAGTATTTAGTCACGCGTCGGAGAACTGTGTAATTGTGGAGGTAATAATGGGATTAGGCTCCAGGTTGCTCGATAAGACGAAAACACTCCGCTGCTCATTTTCACTGCTGGTCCCGAAAAACTATTCAGCTGGTCGGTTTTACTTTGAAACGGCGTTAAAATTAGTGATTAAAACCCTTATTAATGGGTTTTATTTTGTAAAACGTTCATAAAAATGTATAACAATAAATATTAAAAAGTCTTTCATGTCTAATTTAACAGCCAATAATTTAGATATCTACCAACAAAGTGAGAGTTTTGTTCTTTCTAGGAGTCATTTTTTAAGGACTTGCCCATAATTATTAATAATATCCAATAATTTAAGCAGTTATAATATTATAAGCTTATACAATTAAGCTATATTGTAGTCAGATATTTTTAACAGTAATTGATTAATTGAACTGAATTAATCACATGAGACATTGAATGAAAATTTTTTTTATTACCAAATTGCTCCAAACTGTGAAAAGAAAGAGGGAAAAAAGTTTTATGTTCTGTTATTACTTCATGGGCTTCAGTTGTGATATTTAAATTATGTTTGAGGTAATTATTATTACATTTTTGGTCAAACGCTTATTTTTTAGCATTATGTTACATTATTACTCAATATCGTTTAAAAGACAGGCTAAAGTAGTGACAAAATGCTCATTTTGTTTCATAATAGAATAATTGATTATTCTGACTGTTAGGAGTTCATTGTGTTTGTCAGAACGACAACCTGAGGACGAAAACTGGAAATTTTGTGGAAACTATTTTTATTATTATTTTTTATATAGTTCACCAATCTGAATTTAAGTCTTAGCGGTTCATGTCCAGTATATGTGGGGTCTGCAGAGATGTTCCCTCTTCCTGTACAAATGAAACAAGTAATCAATAAATAAAACCGAAACACATACAGACTTAATTACAGGATGTTTAAGGATACAAGAGATAATTAACAACAATCAAACTTTAATGGCATTTTACCAGTTTGTGCTGATTTCAATGAAATTTTTATGAAATCTAATATTTTCTTTTATAAAAATAGCATAGATGCCACATTTTAAACATTCAAACCTACATTTTGCTGCCTGAAAATGTAAGATTTAAATCCATGTATTCTGATAATTTACTCCACATAAACTGGAGTTCTTGTTGGTGTTAACTTTTCTGATTTGATCCCAGTTGCTTGTAGACGCAGCAATGAAAGAACGATTCAGTTCTTTTAGTTTTAGTTCTGGATTCTGGCATTTTTCCAGCTCCGTTCACTTCCTGTTTCTCTAAGTGTCATTGATTAGAAGAAAAGGTGGAAGAATGAAGGCAGACATGATGTATTCACAGCAAGAACAGAGGGAAGAATGTAATTGTGCTATTTATAGCAACTGTTGCTGTTTAACAAAGACGTTTCTCCATCCTCTCCTCCGCCAGCCGCCCACCCTTCTTTTCTTTTTCTTTTTGCCTAAAACGATGAAAATAGCGCCACAGATGTCCTTCCTCTCTCCCCTCAGCTTCCCCTCTTATCATCTCGTCATCCTTCTGTCTCCGCGGTCGGCCCATCGCATTGTTCAGACCCTCTTAGCAGAGGATGTATAATTCATCTCTCCTCCACAGCGAGGTTGCACACCAGTCATGAATTGAGTTGGGGGGAAGGATGGAGGGATGGAGGAGAGAGGGAACAAGGAGCCAATGAGAGGAAGCGGCGCTTCGTGCCAAGCATCTCAAGTCGGGTTTGTTTGAGACTCGGTCGTCTCATGGAGGTTCTGCAGAGCGTCTATTTCCGTTTTTATTTGTTGGCAACAAAAACAGAATAAATGACATTATGATAAACGGTATTCAAATTTGTTTAGTGATCATTTCTGCATAATTAGAAACTTGCTGTTTCAGAAACATCAATTCTTCCACTTCAAGAGTAAAATGTAATTTTATAGGGTGGTGCTGGTGGAGAAGACGATGAAGCACTGGAAAATCTAAAGCTTCTTTTACCTTTTGAGTCTTAAGGTGGAAAAAATGCATGAAAAAAGTCACATTTTTGCTGTTTTATACAAAAATTACATGAAAAATTAGCGATGCGCCACTTCCGATACTGATACAGATATCTGAGTTTTAGTATTTGCTGAAACCTATACGATACAGAAAAACAGTGCTGAGCCAACTCTTATTTTTGTTTTTAAAAAAAGTTGTAAATGTACTAAATTACAACTTTATTTGATTACTCTGCACCAGTACAGCACATTTAAATACACCAATAACTAACATTGTTATTGAGGATATGTAAAATATATTTTTCAACATGTTTACTTGACTTAGTTTAAGATGTACACGTTGTAGAAATGCTTTATCAAAAGTTATATATTTAAATTTTATGTTTGAATTTCCATCATTTCTCTTTCTAGACCTCTAATTAGATTTGTCGCAAAGTTAATAAATCGTTTAATCGCATGATAATTTAAAACAAACTCAATAATTTCCATTTGCATGATTTATTGCTTTCTCTCTCTACCAAAATCTGGACGATAAAAGTCTTCAGTCTGGACCTTTCGTCTCAATTAGCCTTGTTTTGAAGGACATTTTTGATTAAGGAGGGTAAATAATTAAATTTATTTGATGTTTTATTTTGGATGTTTAAAATGTCTTCCAGTTCCAGTGCTTAAAGTTAATTAGAATTTTAAGTTTATCTTTGACAATGTGTTCTTGCATTATTTTGCCATTACTAATATATTACTTAAAAATGGTCTCAAAATAAGAATATTATAATTTATCAGAATAACTTCTGGGGTAATTTATCTGCCAGTAAAATTTGTCATCATCGCGACACGGCTAGCTCTAATGTCCATCCAGAAACTGCCTACTGGCAGAACTGGTGATATTTTTAATTAAAAAGGAAAAGTGATTCAGCAGATTTCAGTGCCTTGTGTTTGTGCTTGGGGGAGCAGAGCGGACCACCCAGAGTGGATCTGACTCTCCAGCTCCTCGTACAAACTACTGCTGCTGTAGTTTGATCTAAATTGTGTCAGACTTGCTGCAGCAGACTGAAATCCCTCTCAAAATATTTTTCTTTTGCTCACTGCTTCGTGTTTGACCAACGCAGAGCTGGAATATGATAAGATTTATAACCATGCACTAAGGAACATTTTGCTGTTTATATTTGGTATATAATCTTATGAGTCACTGAATAAATTCAGTGTTCTTTCTAATTTCATGCAGACACTCTTCTTGGCTTGTTAAGTGAAGCAGAATGTGCAGCAGCTCCTCTGACCTTTGACCCGCAGATGCAGCAGAAACCGAAGCAGCCTTCAGGTGTGATGAAAAGGATTATTTTTTTTCGCCTCCTGCTTTCTCATAAATAACCTGCCAGCGCTTTCAGAACAAGCGGGCAGGTTGGATGATGACAAATAGTCTGAGTCAGACGTAACAAGTCTCACTGCTGGCTGTCGGTTCTGTGTCCGCCTCGCCGCCTGATGAAACTAAAATAGTGTTTTGGCCTCACACTTCATAGAGACCCAGGACTAAAAATAAATACTCCAAAGTGAAACGGGCAAAATAATGGAAGTTTACAAAAAAAACATGATTCAAACAATCTCCAGATATTCTTCTTGTTCTTTGTCAAGCAATGAATCGTTTGTGTTTTATCATGTAAGGTGGTGTAAACAACCGTTCTTTAACTGTAGTGTGGTTGCTACAATAACAAACTTTGCTGGACGATCAGTATTTGAGATAAAAAAAAACAACTTGTTGTTTTGAGACCCTTTTCAAGTAATATAATGGCATAATAATGCAAGAAGACATTATTAAAGATCAATAAATTCTAATGAACATTTAACACAAGAACTAGGAGACATTTTGAATATCCAAAATAAACAAAACAGGAACAACTAATGAAGTGAATTATGAAGTCTCTGTAAACAAAACTGTCCTTCAACAAAAGGCCAAAGCATCATACTGAAGACTTTCATCATTCAGTTTTTGGTAGGAAAAGAAATAAATGATAAATCATGCAAACGGAAATTGAGTTTCAATTTATCATGCAATTAATTATTGCTTATTGCGACAGGCCTAGTCATGATACAAATATTAATACAATATTAAAAGTACTCAAATGCATTCATATCACTGCAACCTTTTAGAAAACATATCCGGTTCTTTGTAATAAAGATAAAAAAATAGTATCTGGCCAAGTTCAGCACACTCTCTGGAACATTTCCCAGCATTTTAATAAGATTTAAGTGTTTTTAAAGAAGTATTTTGCTTTTTAAATTGTTTATTTTTTAATGTTTCACCAAACTGAGGTTGCTCAAATGAAAATCAACAACATGTAAGATAATGACAGCTCATATCAGCTCCATAGAACCTCGTTTTAAAATGTGACTGTAGGAGAAAAATATGCTTTAAATTTTTTCTGTACTTTTGACCTTCATCCTTGAATAGTTTTAAAATGTTCAGTTCTATTTCACAACTTAATTTTATTTTTTGCTTTGTAATTTGTAATCTGAGTTTTAAATATTCCATGAGTTTGCCACTTTTCATTCCCAAAAGTGATCTGAACTATCTCTGCCAAAAAATTACTTTCACGATAACTGATTGTCAGATTGTCTCGGTTATTATTGTGATGAAACATAGGGTTTTATTCGGACACAATTTTCATGTAATATATTGATTACTTATTTACTTGATTTATTGATGTTCTCTCAAACATCAATACATTTTAATTGTAGAAAAAAAAAGACTCAACAATGGAACTGGAAGATATTTTAAATATCCAAAACACAACAACCAGAAGTGGTAAATAAAGCAGAAAATAAAACCACACACAACAGAAACCATAAATAAAATGAATAATGGTGTCTCTGTAAACACAATTGCCCCTAAAACTATTGATCAGAATGGAAATTACTGACTTCAATTTAATTTATCATGCGATTAATTGCTTATTATGACAAGCTTATTGATATTGGACCATGATGTGGATTACTATTTCTCACCATCTGCTGCCATCTAGTGGACATCCGGCTGTTTCAATGTGAAATAATTTGAAAACTGTCATTACTTAGACTCGGTGCTTTTACTCGTCATTTTTTAATTTTTACAAACTTTTCTATCATGGTCATCCTCTCACATTGTTACAAATTAACCAGATTACATACAGCTTAGGTTAAGCTTTTTGGTTTCAGGAGAAAATGTCGACTTTTTTTTCCTCTTGGTTTATTTTTTTCCTTCATTTTCCAACCCGTCCAGCTGTTCACTGCAACTTGAGCCAAAATGGCATCGACCACCAGCTGCGTCCCGAGGACATGACTTCTCAGCTGGAGGAGGACGAGGAGTTGGTGGACGCCGAGGCCGTCCTGCTGGACGACGACAGCCCGAGTTACCCGGACCTCCGCCGGCCTTCGTACCACCGCCGCTCCCCGCCGCACCGCTCCGTCTCAGAGTCCGAGCTGACCCGGGTAAGACATTTGTGTTCCTCGTCTGTTTTACGGATGCAGACAATTAGTTGACTTACAATTTACTGCTGTATTAGATTCAAATTAGTTCAAATGAATCGATTAGCTAGTAACGTCCGTTAGACCTTCTGTTGGTGTTGTAGTTTGGCCGCCATCCAGCAGTGGGCGCAGCTGGTCGTCCTCAAGCGGAGCCGTTGATATAGAAACAAAGATGGCGGAGAGAATACCGCAAGTAGAAGGAAAAATAGTCCGAAGAGAGTCCGGTTTGAGATGCAAAATGCACTTTATGCGGTTTTGTATTGAAATAAAAACATTCGGCAAACTCTTTAAGTTTCACTTTATTCAGCCGAGCTTCATGGCGGAACAGCGTGAACTTTTTATTTTAAAAACAACTGATGTGCTAATAGTAATGGTTTCAAGGCGAGGATGTGGTAGCAGAAAAGCGGACGGTTTTTAGGCAAATAAATTGTAACATGACAGATAAAAGCAATGATCCTAATAAGCAATATTGATTTTTAGAAATATCACAGAGTTAATATTTCTTAACCCTTAACAGCAACCTAGGAGGCTCCCGTCTTTGTATTTTATAAATATGTCTTAAGTTTAACCAAAATTATCTGTGTATTCAGTCAGTATTTAAAATAAATCTTAAAATTCAGTATACTAAGAAAAGGTAACCCTTCATATTATGGAAAGACAGACACCCTCCTTGATGCAAGATGGATAAAAAAAATATCTGCCTGTCAATTAATTGTTAGTTGATGGATCATAGAAATAAACTTTAGATCAACTCGTAATTTTATAACTTGTGTCCCTAGTTTGTTTTCAAACTACTTCAGTAATAGTTTCAATTGATCTCTGGATCTGAAGAAATTGTTTAAATCACAGCTCTGACTCTGAATAAACCAGGATAGGACAATAAAAGCCTGTTTTTGCAAGTCTGTCAGTTGTTGCTACGTGTCTAGATGTGCTATCAGGAACACAGAGTGAACCTTTACTTCCTCTCCAGAAATAGAGTGATGCAGGGATGGAGGCAGGAGCGGCTGCTCCTAATGCACAGACACACGCTCATGTTCTCCTTTCTCAGAGTAAAACATCTGGTAATCAGCTGTCAGTCTGAGTGAGTGGAAGCACTTAGAGTGAGAAAAGGGCTCGGTGTAAATCCTGGATGAGCCACTTAAAAACCAGACAAAGCCTCTGATTCGTTTAAAACACAAGGTGCGTTTCCTTTTCAGGAACGGATTTGCACAGAACAAAAATAGTTTTCTGTGGTGGTTGTTTATCTTTCTCTGCTGGTACTGGAGTAAAACCAGATTATCTGGGTAGAAATTCCCCTAGAAAACCGGCACTGGTAGACATGGTGTAATTTGAGTTATCAAGGCAGAACTGTAAGGATTAATTAATGTCTTTACTGGTAATATAACTTATAGAAGAGTCGTTTTTTTTCTGTCTACGTTCTTACAGCGTCTAGCTGACTGATAAACAACATGGATGGTGAAACTTTGCCGCTTCAGACTGTTTTTCTCTTCCTTCTCATATGAAAACACTGGAAAACTGTAGCTACTAAGTACAAATAAACATGTTTTAGATTGAACATGCAGTGTAAGACTTTGCTGTTTATTTTTAAATAGAGAGGCAGCTCATGATATTCAATTATCTTATAATGGTTAATTTATTTCAACAGTTAAGAAGTTTAAACGTGTAGTGATGGAGCTCAAGGCTTTTGTAATTAGTTTTGATTATGGTTGGCACTCAATAAAAACATAAGAATTAAATTATTCAGACAATTAGAAAGTTATAGAAGACTAATTAAAACAGAAGTTTTATGGCTTCTGTATTGACAATTGCCCAGTAAAAAACCCCAAAAAGCAAAAAAGAGCTGTGTACAAGGATATTGATTTTAAAAAAAAATTAGTGGAAGGAAAAACTGTTATAGAAGGGATAAACAACTGCAAAAAGAACAACTTAAATGGATTTAAAGCAAAGCACATTCAAGAGTTTGGACCAATAGATATTTCACACAACTCGGGTTCAAACTCTCTTAGCTGACGTTCACTTTTAGATTAAAATAAATCTGCGTTTTATTCGGACATGAAGGCCTCAGAGTCTGGAGGAAGAGTGGATGGACGCAGTATCAAAACTGTTTCCAGTTGGTGACGATTTTCTGTTGATCCGCTGGATTTTGTCAAGTTTTCCGTTGGTTAAAATTTCTATATCATTTTATTTTCCATTTTCTGATGTAATAGTACAATTTTCTGAGAAACCGAGTTTTGTATTATATCATCTTTAATTTAAAACAAAAATAGTTACTATAATAATTTACTTTTCAACTGCATTTTAATTTAATGGGCTGTAACTACAACTATCATAAAACAATTAGCATCTGTAAAGTAATGCTAGGTTACCAATAGATGTTACTACTAGCTTTGTGCTAAGGCTTATGGAGAATCCAATTCATTGCTAACAGTTAGCATTAGTCCTTTTTCATCGGTTCAAGAATATACTAATACGTACACTTAAAATAACGATATATTTAAAAACTCACAGGAATATTTTCTTTAAAAGCTAAACAGATTAATACATTTTGTTTGTGTAATAAAATAGTTTTGTTATTAAAGTTTTTGCAAGAAGTTTTGACATTCTGCTTGTTGTCTTGACAACCAGCAGCTGGTTGTCTTGACAACCAGTGGTTTACTGTGTAGAATAATGCTACTTTTCTACCTAAAAGAAACATTTTGGGCAGAAAAAGTGCTTACCAAACTGCTGGGTGGACATTTCCTGAATCCGTGTTGCTTCATTACTTACTAATGAAGTAAAAATAAAAACCTCAAAATGCCTTCAGGAAACCTGGATTGCTGTTCATCAAGACTTCAGCGATGGCTGCCTGGAGGTAGCCTGTTAAAAATTAGCACTGGTTTAAAACTTTTGCACTATAATGTATAATTGAAGCGACAGAGCTTGCCATCTCAGTGTCAAGTGTCTCCATTAGAGTTAACATCCTCACTCTTTTGGAGAATTTCCAACAGATCAAGTGCATTAAAGCTTAAATTATGAATAATGTTAATGTTTTCCATTAGGCAGCCTAAAAGCGTTCATTAATACATGCAGAAGCTGAGCCAAACCGAGCTGCAGCAAGTTAACTTAAATAAAAGTCACAGTGACATAATGGCCCAGAGTATCTGAGGCTCCAGTTAAAGAACGACGCTGCATTTAGCTGATGCTGCGCTTTAACATGTGATTTCAAATTAAATCCATCAAATCTGATTTTTCAGAGCCGTGTTATTTAAAATAGGAACACAAGCTGCTCTTTTTTGGGGGAAATAAACTCGAGCATGTCAAATATTTAGTTTGTTTCAGGGGTAAGCAATTTTTTAACCCTAAAACAGGCTGGAGTGGAAAATAAATAGCACAAATTAATAATTTGATGATGTTACTCATTGTTGTAGGTCCTAAAAAAATTCCACATTGATTTCATATTGAATATTTTGAATTTTATTAGTTGTATCTTCCAGGATATGTTGCTATTACAGTTTTTAAAAATCTATACAGTTACATGTTATAGTATTGTTTGGCCATTTGGATCTATTGTAGCACTTTTAAATTAGATTTTATTCATTTTCACCAAGTAATCATTTGACCAAGCAATATAATAATTCATAAAGTGAAACAAAACAACTTTTTATAATGAACAAATGGAACTGAAAATGGCATAAAACAAAACATAGCAAAAATCTTAACGCTTTATCTTTTTTTACATTTTGTCACATTATGATGTTTATTTATTGCTAAATTGTGAAGTTGAAAGAAAATTAACAAGTTTTTCTTTGTCCTTGCATTCATGCTTTACTTTGTGTTGGTTGGTTACATCCCAATAAAATACATTAAATAAAAATAATGATTAGATCACATATATTTTGTTGTAATATAATAAACTTTGCCGAAAGTTATTGCAATGTCATTTTTTCATCAGCAGTTATGCAAAAAAAAAAACAAATTCCTGTACAGACCCATTAAAAAAATCTGAATATTGTTGAAAAGTAAATGAAACATCTGATCTACATTAATTACATACAGAGTAAACGTTTCAAGCTTTTATTTCTACTGTGATGCTTTTTGAATTATATTTGATGAAAATATCTTTTAATTATTGGACTATTAAATCAGACATATAAATTAAACAAAATATAGGCTTAATGAAAATTATATTCAATAGTCATTTAAGTTGACTATTAAACTTAAATAGTCAACTTAAATGACTATTATGTGTTCGGATGAGGTGCGAGCCTCATCCGAACACATATACTAATTAATTAAATATGACTATAATTTTGCTTTATTTATTTTTTTATCCTAAAACTAAAATGTTTTCCCCCTTATTTCTAAAAAATCTGCATTATTTTTCCTCCATTTTGCAGTTATTTACAGTGTTGGTCTGTCACATTAAATCCCCAAGAAATACAAGTACTGTAAATAAATTTCAAGCACCTTAAGAAATAAATTGTTTAATCTAAACAAAAATTAAGCAAACCAAATCACTGTTGTATTTGTAAGACCAAACGACTTAAAAAAAAAAAAAAGATCTTTAATTTGACTCTGATGAAATCTTAACACCTCATAACGTCGGTATTCCAGTGCAGCTATATTTCGGTTAATCCCATCAACCGTATCGCTTTCTGAATCCGTGTTGCTGATGAATCATCGCTTGGATTTATAATGAAGTCGGAGCTTTTTACCACAGATTAAACATGATGTATAAAAACCAGTTGGAGTCAGAGGGGAGCTAACATCCATAGCAAATCATCTATCAATACGCAGCTCAAGGTGAGTTCATCTCGTCTGGGTTTAACACGCCCTGCTGTGCTTTATGGACCCGACCAAATATGAAGGTCGGGGGCCTCTGAAGGGCCGCCTGCGCGCCCGTTGTGTTCAGGCTGCAGCCTGAAAATCCAATTTCAAACAGAGGCTTCGTATGAAAGCTCAGTAATTCATCCGGGACACACACGCTGCCTCCGCCCTGTCCGTGTGTTTCGCAGATTAATTAAGAGGAGGGTGGCGGGGTTTCATCTCCTGCCAGGTCTGGTCTGAGAGAGATGGACCGATTGAAAAGGGAGCCGAGGGACAGCAGAGCTGGCAATTAGCCGCGCAGCAGAGACAACGTGGAGCTTTGAGCCGCCAGCAGCCGGTCACTTGGTGCCAATCAAGACCAGAAAGAAATTCAACTCTTAACTTTGCTGGAGACTAGAGATGCAAATCCTTCAGTATCTAGCGATTCAGTTCAGGTTGTTGGGGTCACAAATCGATTCAGAAACCAGTTTCTCTGTTCAAATGGTGACTGGCGAGAGAAGAAGACAGTGTAAACAAATAGAATCAGAATTCCATTTATTGTCATTGTGCATGAAAGAAAGCACAACAAAACTTAAAAAATGTCAACTCTCGAAGGCAAGACACAAAAATATAGTAGAAACACACAGAAACTACTGGGGTGAATAAAGAAGGTTTTAGATTAATTTTAGATGAATTATTAATATAGAACATTTATTTAAACGGTAATATAAGGTTCCATACTACGATAAAGTATTGGGGCAGAGAGGAAAAAAATAGGAGTAAACTTCTGACTTAAACCTCTGAAAAGTTTAGATTAATTTCAGAAATTATCTAGAAATTACAAGAACTTTCTGAGCTTGAAAAGTTTAAAATTTACTTGGAAAAACTGATTTTCTTGAAAAAAACCAAGAAAATGTAAGTTTGGAAAGTCAGAAACCTGTTAGAAAAAAGCACATAGGTGTTATATGTACACATATAGTGGTGTTGTTATTAAATAACGTAATTAAAATTTAGAAAAAAAAAAAATTGGTTGCTGTCATTGCAGGCGCCTTCCTCTTCGCGGTGCATTGTTGTGTTCGGACACCAGGGGGCACTATGTGACAGTGAATCCTGCTGGTGTGGAGGTTTAATGTAAATCTGCAGTTTCTTGCTGGATAAAGACAAGAAATCAATTTCACCAGAAATGAACATCTGTGCAGCAGTTTAAGTTTTCAGATTATAGAGTTTATAAAATTATAGATTTACTGTGGGGTTTTATTTTAAACTTTGCTTTGAGCAGTGGATTTTAGTTTCAGTTCTGCTGTAGAGTTCTTACTTCCATCAGAGAGGTATTGATTTCTCTCTATGATAAATTTGGAAGCTGTATTCTGTTGTTCCATTTACTCTGGGGCGTTTCACACTTTAATTGGTCGTTTACAACAATAAAAAGGACACAATGTGAAGTATAAAATATAAAGCTGGTTTGGAGCTGTAAATTTACCACCGTACTATTCTGTTTTTGCTTTTTTTTTTTTTTTGCATCTAAATGTTACTGTTAATCAAACTTTTATATAAGCCAAAATGAAAACCAGAGAAAATCAAAAGTGCAGTTTTTAAACTATCTTTGCATTTAATAGAATAGAAGAATATAAATAAACAAACAATCTTCCAGTCCAGAGCAATGTGCAACCGAGTTGGTCAATTAAAAGATTTACAGTGTGCATGTCTCTTAAGACAGATTATTTACAAATAGTGACAAAAAGTTGCAAGAGTATGGATGTAAACACTTATTTAAGTGGGAACTCAATTAATTAAAGGAATATAAAGTTATCCAAACCAAAATGGTCGTATATGAGAATCCAGTCTTGCTGCTCTTGGTAAGTTAATTATTAAACTGTGATTTATACAGTTTGGGAAAGCTGCATTCCTTTATACTCGCGGATCAAAAACATTTGACAACAGGAACTAGGTCAAAAGATCTGAAAAAGAAACGAATCATGCCCTCATGAATAAAATTCAAGAATGAATCAGAGGAAACAGTAGCTACATTTCCATTACAAATGTGTGCAAAACGTTTTTAGAGATTCCACTAATGTCATTTAAAACATGCAGCGCTATCATCACTTCCTGTTGTCGTCTTCTACGTCTTTTCCTCCAGTAGCAACATCCTGTTGTTGATCATACTTTATGTTTGATGCAAAAAAATTTATCCAGTGTAGTTTTGCAAAAATAAATTGTTGGTACAGAAAACCAGTTCTTACAGTAAACAAATTTATTGTCGCAATTCCAATTTGCATGATTATTTGATCAGTGGAAACGCAGCACTATGTGCGAAAGGAGAAAAGGTGGAACTGTTGCGAACCTTCACAGGAATGGCTGACAAACCAAAATTACTCCAAGATCTCATCAAGGACTCATCCAGGAAGTAACAAAAAACCAGAATAACAACTAAAGGATCAATAAGAAAAAAACAAGGCAAAAATGGCGTAAATGGGAAAGAAACCATCATGATCCCCAAGACTTTTTTAGGAAAGTTTCTCTTTTTCAGAAGTGTGACTCTCGTTACATCAGGTGTAAAAACTTAACAGCAAGTTGCTTCAGGACCAGGACAACTTTCTGTAATCAATAAAACTATTTACTATGCTGCAGAAAATCTTGAAGGAGAATGTCCTTGAGCTCAAGTTTGACCTTGAGCTCAAGGACACTTGAGTTATGCAACAGCAAGTCCACTTTTGAATGACTCAAACAACCAAATAATAGTTTTGAAAAGGCCTAGTCAAAGTCTTGATTTTTAAATCCGATTAAACTGACCAAAAACTGTCCAGTGTAGCTGGATTATAAAAAAACAACAACTTAATCTTAAACATTTAAATGGTCAACAAAGAATGTCTGTAGACAGGAAATAGTTTTTCTCAACTCTGTAAGCTTGTTTTGTTTTTGTCTTTGATCAAAGAAGCTTCAAAACATAAACTGTGCTGACTTTTATTCAATTCCTGTTAAAATATCCAAGAATGTTTTAATATTTCAGCTTTTCCAGGAATGCTATGCACAACTTTAATCTATTTGACATGAAGTTACTCGAAGCAAATTGCAAATCGTTATAAACTCAGTCCGACAATGTTGGAACCAAAATGCACCGTGTCTGGAAATGACTGTCATCGCAAAATGATTGCCTCTTTGTTGATGTAGTGGTTTCACATCAGAGCTTCACAAACTAAATTATTTTATCAGGTTAGAAAAAGAGCAGCTAATGCAAAAACATTTGTCCTCACTACACATGTTCAAATGTTATGTTCAGGGCTGCAACTTATGGTTATTTTAGTTATTGATTAATCCATTGATTATTCTGACAATTGATTAAACCAAAAAGAGAAATTTGAGATTAAGCTTAAAAATTGTAAGTTTTTCTAGCAAATTTTTAACTTCTGAAACTATTAGTTTTTCTTTTCAGAAAGTTTCTGAGATTAATCTAAAAAAAAATAAAAAATTCTTGCAACCCTTTGACTTCTGAAAGTGAAATTTCCCATTTTTTTCTAGAAAATTTCTGAGAATTATCAACATTTTTTTTATTTTTTCTAACAAATACCTCACTTCTGAAACTGAACTTTCCAACTTTTCTAGAAAATTTCTTAAATGAATTTAAAAATGTTAGTTTTTTTTTTTTGCATATTTTGTATTTCTGAAAATGTTTAATTTTTTTTCTAGAAAATTTCTGAGATCATAAGCAAATTTTTGACTTCTAAAACTGAAAATTTAAAGTTTTTCAAGAGCATTTGTGAGATGAGTCTAATTTTTTTTTCTTTCTAGCAGATATTTGACTTCTGGAACTGAAATTTCCTGGCTGTTTCCAGAAAACATTTTGATCTCAAAATTTTAGTTTTTTGGCACAGCTGAATTTCTCCTTTTAAATTTTTTATCTACCATGGCCCGTTGTGGTTTCTCTCTCTCTGCTGGTTGGCGAACAGGAAGGCACCAGGCAGCCTTTTGTAGCGGCCCGAGGAGAACAGCTATGGGCTAAATCAGTGCAGAATGTAAAACACAGATGGCCATTGACTCACAAATGGGTTCATGGAAAATGAGAGCCTCTCGTGTCAATCTGCTGAGTCTACTCCACAGCTTTGGCTTCTTTTTAATTTTTTTATTTCGCTGCCTCATCTGTCAGCTTCTCCTCTCCCTCTTCTTCTCCTTCCTTCTCCATCTTGGCTTTCCTCTCCACTCCGTCGCCTCAGGGCTTCCAGTCAGGGTTAATTAGCACAGAGCCGAGTTGTGTTTAATGGTTAATGTGATTTCTTCCTGTGACAGCACCCTGTCCCTTCTATATACACTCAACATCTATCCATGCACAGTTGCGTTGAGAGTTGCGACCTCGCCTACACGCCCACACACTCGCCTGCTTGCTTTGGCTGTCTGTCATTTCACCTACACCCCGGAGATACCGACCATATGCCCAAACCAGCGTGCGCCTCTCCCCCAATTTCTTTCTCTCTAGGAAGCTAGATATAGAGCGAGTGGGAGTATTGGTGGAAGAAAAGAAACAGGTGAAAAGCTGTGGGGAAAAAACCCCGTTCCATCTGACAGAGACTGGAGGAGATTGAATTTGGGGCAGAGATGATGGAAGCAGCGAAAAGGGAAAACCAAGGACTTTCCACTGCTACGCCGCGGCACAAAGCAGCCCGAAGAGCAGGTTGTAGATGTGAAATTTTAATCACTTCTCTGTTTGCAAATTTAGTAGCCTGTTAATCAGAATCAGAAGCACTGCAGACACTTTGAGGAGGGATCATAAGGCGTTGCCTGCTGTTGAAGTAGTTTGGTTGGAGAGGCGTCTGAAATGTGTGGAACATTTCTGGTTATTCAAGGACTTTTATGAGCCATTTTTATGTTGGCCAAGACAGCTCAGTGAGCTGCAGCTGAAGAAAGTACAGAACATAAGCAAATTAAGAAATGGTTAATTCAACACCTCAGTCAGCAAGAAAACACACTGAAACTGCTGAGAATACACCTAAAAATTAGGGCGCCACCCACTGGATGTAGTGAGAAACAACGACCTCAGCGTTCTGCTCCGTGTTGCACTAAACATCCGCCAGCAGTGCGCTACTCTTAGCCAGGAGTTTGTTCATCCAACCAAAGAAAATGGATCCACAGAACCAACCGTGTTACAACTTAGTCACAACATCCATCCATTCAACGGTTTACAAATATATATGTTTTCTGTTAATGGCTATCTATATATCATTATGTGTAGTTGGAGGTTGTTACAATGGATAGTAGCCACACAGGCACACCCACTAGAAGGAAACAAACGCATCCAGTGCAACACTTTCATTCTATTGGCTGAGAGGTTGCCAGGCGACGGTACTTTTTTGCTCTCAGTGCAAGCAGAAAATGTTTCACAAGCGAGCAGAGAGGTTTTCAAGTGGAGATTTGATCTGCGCAGAGACAGATTTTGAGTGCGAGGAGAAAGGTTTAAGAAAGCACAGTGAATATTTGAAAGAGAGCAGAAGTTTGGAGTACAAGTATTACAAGTTTTGAGAACAAAAGACATGAAGTCCTGCTTTCAAAATGAAAATGTGTGCTCTCGAATTATGGCCGAAAAATTCCCCCTTATACTAAGTGTACAGCAGCACGTTATGGGCTTGTCAAACGGAGAGCGATGAACAACAACGAACGGTGAACGTTTCAGTGACAGCAAAAAAGTTAAAAATTTTTCAACTTTCTTCTTTTGCAATGCTGGCTGCATTTGTACAAGCTTAAGGTTTCACATGAATAAATTACGCTGGTTACTCGGCTGGATGAGGACAAGTGACTGTCGCCTCATTCAGTTCAGTAGGAAATCAATGGAGTTAACATTTAAACAAAACGACTTCCTGAACATAAAACCTGGAAAACTGAGAATCTTCACACATTTGGTTTGCGACAATAAAACATTTGCTTAAACATTTTTTGAAAATGCAGTACTTGTACAGATCTTCAGCAAGTAGTTAAATTATTCATCAACACCAGTTCACAGATTTTGGTGAGACTTATTATGAAGTTAGGGGTAGTTTAAGACTTTTTAGAAATGATCCATGACAGATTTAGATTTACAAGGTCGCTCAGTGAATGCTTTCTGATTTATTTTTTTCCTCTCATTCAGCCTGGATACGTGAAGCTGTCCAAACCAGTGGCCCTGTGGACTCAGCAGGATGTTTGCAAATGGCTGAAAAAGCACTGTCCCAATCAGCATCAGATCTACAGCGACTCTTTCAAACAGCACGACATCACAGGTACATTTCTGAACCCAAACAGTGATCATTAAGATCCATGTGTTTTGCACTAGAGCCTTAAACTGATATTATGGCTGCTGGACACAATGAGTGATTAAAAACATATGTATTGCTTCAATTTGCTCAAATCTTGGGCTAACACTTAAATTTTGACTTTTTTATGCTAATGCAGCAAAACCTTTATAAAACAATAAATGGTTAATATTTCCTTTCTGTTATGGTTGGACAAGATGTCTACACAGTAGCGATTCAGAAAAATCTCAACACAAGATCTTCAGTATTTATATAAAAGACGACTTCTTTTCAAAGTGAAGTCTGTGTTGACAAAAACTAGCTAGTTTTACAAATGACGTCACTGGATACACCGCAGCTATGTCTGAAACTCTTATTTTGAAGTAAAAAAGGAAGTAGTTCTACAGTAGTGATCATGTGATCTGTTATATTCCCCTTAAAATATGTAAAAAAAAAAAAAACCTTAAAAAAATAAACAGCTTTAAGTAAGTGAAATCCTGAAGAAACCTGCTTTAAATGGGAAAGATGTTTTTTTGCTGTAATGCTAATGCTAGCTTGTGGACTACTGGCTAGCAATGCTAATGTTAACCTTTAAGAACAAAAATGTGGTTTCAGCCATGTTTTTTTTTCATGGATACGTTTAACATCTTTCCCATTTCTGTCTATTAAATAAATTATTTAATTTTATTTTATAAAAATGTTACTTTCTCCTTCAGCCACCATAAGGTAGATCCAAGCTTTTATGTACCTCAAAATGCTGTGAAACGTTCCCGTTGTGGGTTTATCAGAGCAACGTAGTTCTGCTCTGCTGCTGTCAATATATCCATCCTTCCTTTTTAGCTCCTATTTTGAAAAAAAAAACAAGTGAGAAATGACCATGAAATCTGTCTTCTGACCTAAACTTGGAGCCAAACCAGCTCCTCTTTCTTCCAAAACTCTTCAGAAGTTTCAACATCTTGCTTCTGAGAAGCCAGATTTCATTCATAACCTCCCAGGTGCGCTCCACACCTGCCGTCTGGCTAACAGCCCACCCGTCTGTTCATCCCTCCCCTCCCCTCTGTCTCTGTTACCAACGGTAACGGTTGCCACGTCAATCACTCCCCCAACGAGGCCCTTCAAGGTCACCCTGGGTCTAACAGCGCTTCAGTCCTCATAGAAACAGACGACCATTAATTTTCACGGCGCTCTTCTCTCTCAGAGCCCGGCTGGTCACACTAATATGTTTATTTGTTGCTCCTGAGGAAATCCTCGACTCGGCGACCGGCTGGCGACATAAATCTTGTGATGAGCGGCGAGTTGAGTCACTCTTTGATGCAATTTTAACCGCTATACGTCTACATGGAGCTTCAGCATCACCTGTTTAATGGTGTGAAAATATGAATCTTTCTGCTTTGCACCGCGAATCGCGCAAATGTCTCATCAGCTGCAAAGAGGTCGAATAAATGACCCACGGTTCATTGCATGCCTGCTGAAGCGCCGCTTCAATTTGACAGCAACTCCCAAGGAGAAACATTTTAGAAGCATTTGATTTGTTTTCTTTTCATTCAGGTTGTAAACTATCACACTTTGATAGATTGATTGTGATTTTTAGGTTTTTTTGCTGCAGTGGATTGATGTGTTTAAAAGATAATTTGCTGCTGGTTTAGAGAAGATTAACACAAACTACCACTGAAAACTCACACTTGGTATGTCTGAGTAGTTTCTGTACTTTACCTAGCAACACAGTTCTAATTCCTCTGGCAGATTATTTCACTTATAACAAGATATTTTCCTATGTTATAAGTAAAATAATCTACCATTGAAACTAGTACTTAAAAAAAAAAATCAATATTAAGGAATTATTGACTTAAAACAAGCTCCTGTATTTTACTTTAAAGTTACTTGCAAGTTAGTTTTGTCTTGTTTCAAGAAAATACTTGTTTGTGTTTTCCTGGTCTGCTTATGAACTTTCTAAAGCTATTTATTGTGAGAAGGAATTAAATAAGAAGTACAGACTTATACTTTCAAACTGAGACAATTGGGAGATAATAGCACGCAGAAAATCTGCAAGTAATTCAGTTTGTCTCCACATTTGGCATTAATTAACAGAAGCCAATTAAAATGGGCCAAGTCTTACCAATTGGACTCACAAGGCAATTTGCATCCTAATCAATCTTAGGAATATTATGCGGACATTTTATTTCATTTCAACGCAGCAACAGAATAAACACGACTAACTAATGTAACACTGTTGGGAAAACAATCATGGGCAGACAAGCAAACAAGGAGTTTGAATATGTTTGTGTTAGAATACAGGCATGCATCTGAGGTAGGAGATTATCTGTTTGTTCGGTGTGTTTGTCAGACTCTACTTGTGACCTTTTCATTATTGAAACCGCATGAGCAAGGCCGGGGTTTGGCTTCCTTGCGCCACACTTTTTTTTGTTTTGCATTCAGTGCACTGTATTCCCACCAATCCATCCATAACTGAATACCTCTTTTCGACTGGCAGCGGTGCTCAATCTCACTTGTCTTGGCAACATCGTCATCCCTTTCACTAAGTACCAAATCAATAAGCAGTCTCTCTTTTTCAGATCATAATTCAGACAATCGCGTCCGCCCTCTTTAGACATAAAACAGCAGCATGGGGAATGCATTTCACTGCGTACCGGGCGCGTGCAACATTTTAGCATCGAGCGACTTCAGTATGCAGCAACCGCTTCACTGCTGTAACCTCTGCCAAAGGAATCAATGCTTCCCGTCCTCCCTCCAGCCTACACTGCCAAGAAGACGCCTCCCTTCCTCAGTCCTCACCTCCCATCCCCAACAGACACGGCTGCAAATATGGCTTTAACACCCAGCTTCTATTTAAAATGCATTAAAGCATATTAGGGCATAATTAGATATTAGTTCCTAATCCGTCGTCTTTACAATGAGGAAGCTTAGTAAAGATGGTAGGAACCGGCTGGTGTGACGTTATTTAGCAAAATACTCATATAAAAAGCACTAAATATTTTTGCAAAAATTGTGAATTTCTTTCTCTTACAATCCAACAAAAAGGGGCAGTATTCTGTCTTTTCAGGGACATAATGCCATTTTATAGCACAGTCACATAATTATGTCGACTTCAGTTGTTATGGAAATGCTGTATTTATCGAATATGGCTTTGTAATTTAACTTCTTGAAATTGGGCCTCTGTCTCTTTAAGAAGCTTCTTTGCCTTCTGAAACTCCGCCTTCAGGAAGTCATCACAACATGGCTCCTCTATTAACCCTTTAAAAGTGTTTTTCCAGCATTTCACTGAGAATTAACTCCTATTATGAGCTCAGCAGATGCTCAGTTCCACCAGGTGTTTGCTAATTGCTACTGGCTAGTTTAAAGGAGCTGAGTGGTTGAGGAGGAGCTGTGTCTCGATGGCGGGGCTTCGTCCACCCAGGGGTTTTGCCCCATTTAAAGGGGCAGTATTGTGTTTTCAGGGACATAGTGCCATTTTATAGCACTGTCACATAACTATGTTAACTTCAGTTGTTATAAAAATGCTATACATATTAAATATGAAAAAAAGATTTTGTAATTTAATGTCTTGGAATTGAGCCTCTGTCTCTTTAAAACTTTTCTAATTGCTGGGTAGACTGAAGGAGATGAGTGGTTGAGGAGGAGCTGTGTTTCAAAGGCGGGGTTAAGTCCACCCAGGCGTTTTGCACAGCTGAATGGTTGCCATGGAAATTAAAATATTTAATTTTAATTCTCGTTAAATTAAAATTAAAATTTTAATTGAATTAAACACTCCAGCGTCACCGGCCCTGGAGTGTTGCTTTAACAACTAGAGTGTTGTAAAAGCAACACTCCAGTTGTGTTTTTGATGAGAGAATGAGATTATAACAAAATTTAAAGCTAAAAAAAATTTAATTTTACACAATACTGCTCCTTTAACAATGTCCCCAACTAAGATTTACCTTCTGATTGATTTCAAAATATAATTTTTTATTTTTTTTATGTGGGGGCAATCATTAAAGTTTTTCTCTTCAGTCCAGGAAAGTTTCCCTCACAAAACTCAGTGATATATGGTGTCATAAGCCCTTGCTCTGAATAATTAATAGCCTGTAATATTAGTGGGTAAATGAAGGGTGGCTGGAGTCCTGCTACTCTATCCGCCCCGCTAGTCAAACTCGTCATTTCAGCCGCCTGGAAAATACCAGCGAGCCCAGGCAGCTCTGGACGAGACATCTTCTGCAACTGGAGGGTCTCACATTGGATACTAAATGTATATTTGATGAGGCCCAAAAAAGGACAAAAGGTGACAAAGTCTATTTCAGAACGTTCAAGGACACGCAGAAACTAACCACAACAGCCATTTAGCCCTTAGACGATGAATTGTGCAGGCTGCCGCCGGCTGCTGTCATAGAAATGCAGCTGGTTAATGGACAACAAGACATACAGCAAATGAGTCAAACAGACTGAAGTAACAGGGCTGCACATCAGCTGGGAAGCTGCAGCGTAGCATGAAGACTTTTCTTTCCTCCTGATGGACCATTTGTTGGACAGTTTGATACTCTGAGATGAAATAATGATTAATTATACAAATTATAGCTTCTGATTTAATTCAGATCAGCAATTATGGAAACCAAAGGTGTGTAAAAAGGCATTTATTGATTCATTAGCTTCCTCTAATAGCTATAGCTCAGGTGTCCCAGATCCTACAACTTTGTAGACTTTGGTAGCCTTACATGTGGGATGTTTTTATTTTTTTTTTCTCAAACTTTTCTTGTTAAACACATAATTTTTACTGTATAAATCTGTAATCATGACTTGGAATAGCTGTCTCTTGTACTTAAATAGATGTTTCTCGTTTTTGATCATCATATCGACATGGTGCAGTTTGTGTCAAACAATCCAAACTAATTGGAAAAACTGCTATTTACCTCCTCGCCTGTGGTGGCGCTGCACCAAGAACTACTGAAGGAAACGACACAGAAACCTCAGACACAAGCTCAACTCCCTCCTTCACAAAATGTAAACAAATATGGAGCAGCATCAGAGTTTAGTGTTTGGAGGATTTCTCTTCTGTCTTTAGTAAAAGACCAGGAGTCATTTCTCCCAGTAGTGCCAGACTTGTAGGTTTGATTAGGTTGTGTTTACCCAGAATGCACTATTGACACTTTCCAACTACATAACTTAACTATTCGAGGTACCATGATGGCCTCAGAAGTGAGCGGCAGGAGGATTGAACAGAGCGACTGAAATAGTTTTCAAAGTTGTTTTTGTCAGTTTATTCATGGTTTCTACTTGTTCAAGATGAGCTAATTTGTCTGTGAACATAACACAGCTGGTTGGGGCTCATATAAAAGTTGGAAGCAGCTAGCTTAGAAACCGACCCATGCCTCCTCCCTGCTGACATGTTTATAAAATTACCAACTTTGCCTGAATTCACACCACATGATTTATGTCACCATGTCATAAACAGCGTTTCCCCTTAAACCGGAGCAGCATTAAAAACGGACAAAAGACGAGATGCTAACCAGTTTTTTCCATACGTGCTAGGCTACATGATGGTGTGGCTTTGTCGCCATGGTTACCAATGATTAGATACTACCTTCTCCATAATGCAATATTTGATATTTTTCTAATCATACTTAAAGTATAAAATTCTTGTGTTGTAAAAAGTGTTTGCTACAATTCCATGAATAAACCAAGGGCTGCCAGTCGTTATGATTAACGGTTGCTATCACCACCATCTTTCCTCATTAAAAGTTGTAAAATGGTTTGCAGCCTTGTTTGTGCTGCACCCTGTGATCGTCTTTAAAGTGAAATAAACTAAATAGAAGTGATACCAAGTTGCAGATGTCTGTCGCATTGGTTGTTTTGACGTCTGTCATGGTGGAGCGGGTGGAGTTATGGAGAGTGCAAAAGGTCAATAGCTTGTTTCCTGCTTTTGGAGCGGTCTTCACTCCGCTTGGCATTCACATATGCATTAGAACCAGAGTTTGCTTTTTTTGGTCTGCATCAGACCAAAAATTCACACCTCATCAAGCAGTTCTTTCTCGAGAACATTAATCTGAACTAGAGTTTGGATTAAAGCGTACTAAACAGGGCTGGTGTGAATGCACCACTTAAAAATTCCAGCAGAATCGTCTCAAAAAGGATCCCTGAGGTTCCCCTAACCACATCCTTCTCTCCATAGTTACAGCTTGAGTTTCTGTCCATGAATCCATAAACATATTGGTTATACAGGGGATTACTGGGGAAGTTTGTAATCAATCTGCACTGACAGCAAGCTGGACTTTGTGTCAAGAATGTGGAAACGTCTTATCTTTGACCAAATAGCCCTTAAAAGCATCCTTGATGAACCATACTTCTGCACCACCCATAAAGGTTGGATCAACTCTTGACTTTTCAGAAACAAAACCATGGAAACTACATTCACTGAAACAAACACGGCTCAGTAAAAATATATGTGGTCTTGATTGGAGGAAGACTTTTCTGAATGCGACTATTGACTGCAATCCTCCTGAGGTGGAAATCAGTCAAAAAAAAAAGGTAGATTTTAATGCCAATCATGAACAGTCATGCTTAAAACTGCCCACTTGTATCCGAATTAGCCAGAACGCATTTTAATGCCAAGTCTGAACAGGATCTCTATTGTTCCACAGATGACACCAAAAATGAGCAGACAGCTGACAGGAAGTGTTAAAAAATGTGCTGCTGTTGTAGAACATTAACCTGAGGAAACAAACTCAAATTATTTCACCAAGTACAATCTCTATTAAATCGAGGTGATGTGTTAATAAGCAGCCTTTGTGCACCTGTTATTTTTATTTCTACCTGCGAAATGAAGCAAACTCCTGGTGGATCAATGCATATATGTGTGTATTTTGTGTTTATATTTAAGCGGATGTAAACAAATGCACTCTAAGCTCCCATTCATCAAAGCCGCAGTTGACTGTGCCAGGCTGTAGCTGCAGATTAATCAGCTTCAGCACAACACGGCTGCTCACCCACCACTCATTAATCCGATTCTCAGGCACAATGTGGTTGTGTGCACATCACCCAGTCTTTGTAAAATATGTGTGTGTAACATGCTTCGCTGTATTTGTTCTCTATATAGTGGAAGAATCTTAAAAATAAAGAAATTGTACAGACATTAATTAGTAAAAATTAATGATTCCCTCTTTTTGCCACCTTTCTGCTACATGCATCACCCATAATAACCATCATCTCCAGCTTTTCTTTTTGTGCTCAGGATTGTAGCTCAATATTAGCTACAAAAGCTTCGGTTGTAGCTAATATTGAGCTACAATATTAGCTACATAAAAGGTTTTTGGGTTGTTACTTTTCAGTTGTTACTTTGCCCATATATGGAGTTACTTCCTGTTTTGATGGGACAATAGTTAGCACGTTTCCCATTTTTATTTAATACATTGTTTTCTTCTATAAGTTCGGTTTAATTTAATGGGTTTTGTGGGTTTTTCTTAATAAGTGACATTTTTCTTCTTTCATTTGGGTTTCTGCTTCTAAAAAAAAAAAAAAAACACCCAGCAATTTTTTGGCAATAAGTTAATGTTCAGTTTTTGTCTGGAAAATGAGCTGTTTCAAAAATCTCCTGAGTAAGTCACATTGAATGGGCATTGCACCGTTACCTAGCAACCCCTGTGGAGCCCAGCCCATTACCTAGCAACACAAAATGGAGTTTGGATGTGCTGTGCAATGGCTGCTGGAAAAGACAAGCATTTGTTGTTGACTTACCATCCAGAAACCACTTGCTGCATTCATGTTGGTTGTGCAGGAGGCTCAACTACTGCTTTTCAAAGATGTACCGTTATATAATTTGGGCATCAGTTTGCTGCCATTTTCAAGTGAGAGTATAAACATGGAGTTAAGGGGCTTGGCCAGCAGCAGCTTGTTTGGCTTCAAAGTGACAGGATGCCCTAAAACAGCTCATTCTGAAAATAGGCAAAACTCAACAGACTAAAATCTCGTTGTCTATGAATATTTTTGTACAAAAGATGTAATGAACATGTTTTGTTTAGCCCATAGATCTATCCTGACCTGTTCAGGGAGCTCTAATGGATCCCCTTGAAGTCTTGTTTTAAGTTGTAATCTTTGTTTATACAGTTTTAAGTTGACTTTTTAAAAGCCTTACCAGGCACTAGGCCTTCCTGTAACGCTGCTTTTCTGAAATATAAAACATAATGTGGTGTTTTTGTGAATGAAGATGTCATTTGTAAGACTGAATAGCATCTTTGCTTAAAGAAACGGGAAGAAAAACATATTTTTGTATGCTTGGGTTGAAGTGATGAGAAATACTTATTTTAAAATTAATGCTCTGCACAATTGTTTCTCAGACTACTGTTGAAAGACAAAAAAAAATCTTTTGTACATTTAGAAATCCACTTGCGTGCCCAAACCACTTCACTGAGACGGGCAGCTTTCATTATGAAGTGGAAAGTAAATCTTTTAGATAAGCAGTAAGAGATGTTTTTTATGTTTTGAGATTGCTAAATGAACCAGTCTTTCTGTAACTCTATTGAATGCAGCAGAAGTCTTAATATTTAGTTTTTACCTCTACTTTTTCCTTCTACATTTCAGCAGCTTTTTTTTTTTACAGCTGATTTGCCTTTTTCCCCCTCTCACTATCAGACATCCAACTGCTTCCAAAGCAACTCTTTCTCTTACCTCATTTATTTCCTCCTGACCACTTTCCACTTCTCCAGCCCTCCTCCCTTTCTTCCCCCTCTCCTCCTGGCCATGCTACACTGCACAGTGCATTAATAGTGGTATGAAAAATTCCCCGCTGAGACATGGTGGGATCGTCGATGCCAATGACTCAGAACTGGAGGAACAGAGAGTTAAAAGGCTTGGACTCCTTACAGAAGTTGTTCCACCCCACTGATGTTGCCTTGCTGACAAGGAGGCATGGCACTTTGGCTGAATGTTGAGCTGAGTGTTTTTTATTGTAATCACTGGTATTCTTATATCGCAGTAATTGCAGCACTTCACTGGCTTTGCTCTGGCTTTTTTTAAAGGTACGAGTCTGGTTTTGTAAGTTAAAGATTCATGCCAGTTGCTTCTATACATGCAAATATCTAAAAAAGAAATGATTCAACCTGGGATTTGCTCAAAAAGCTTTCTGAACTTGTTTTTTCCTAGTATATTTTGGCGTACGGATGTTTGACTGGTCTGATGTTAGAGCCCTAAGATCTCAAAAGGTGCACACACACACACGCACACACACGCACACACACACGCAGTCACCTACACCATTAAATGTTCATTTTATAGATATGATTTAGCCTCTTAGACTGTTAAATCTACACCTTGATCTGCTTCTTTCAATTTTAACTATTGGCATTATGACCAAAGGGTTTGCAGTTTTATTACGAACAAAACTGATCGACCAACACAAAGCAATGCAGGACTGTGAAGTGGAAGGAATAACAGCTTGAGGTTTTGGTTGTTTTCTCTACAGAGGTCAGAAGAATATTTTAACACATTTCTTTGCAAAATAACTCAAACTCTGTTGGATTGGATGGTGTTCTTTCTAAGTCAGCTTTTTCTTAAAGGTGACACATTATGCTTTCATGAAAAGATTAAGACAGGGTGACTCAAAATGTGTACATTTATTTTGCACACAATCATTCTTAGATGATGAGATTTTCATTTGTGCCGTTCTGCCTATTTTTCGCTCCTTTCATTTTAGGGTCACTTTAAATCTTGTAACGTTAAATCCTTATAAGTTGCTTCTGGTCACGTCCCGTAACTCAACATTTACACTTGTAAATGTTGAGTTTACAAGTTTACTTGCTGCAAAAAGATGCGCATTTATACAACCGTACATCTTTGAAAAGCATTAGTAGAACCTCATGCACAACCAATAAGAATGCAGCAAGTAGTTTCTACTGTAGATGGAAAGTCAACAGCAAAGCACTTGTCTTTTCCAGCAGCCATTGTACAGCACATACAACAGCTGACCAAATGTGCTGGAGCTCTGCTTGGGTTGCTAAGTAACGAGCTGTGCTCGGCTGGAGTTGCCAGGTAACGGAGCAGTGCCCATTGAATGTGACTCGACAATTGGAAGTGTGCTGAAATTACTCATTTTCCAGACACCAAAAAAACATTAACTTGCTGTCCAAAAAAAATGGCTGGGAGTTTTGTTTGTTTTTGTCTTTTTGCTGTTTTCAGAAGCAGTAGAGACCTAAATGGTTTTACAAAAACATGAAAAATTTGAATGTTAACAATTTTGCATCAAAACTAGATTTCTGGAGTGCTTAAAAAGTTGTTGTCCTGTGAACAGTCTCCCACCCAAAATATGGATTTCTGCAGCTCCTCCAGAGTTACCATGAGCCACTGGGCTGTTTTTTTTATATAGTTAAAGGTCTATTTGGCATGACACGCTTAGTTGTGTCATTTTCAGTCTTTTCATGCTCTTTCTACTTTTAGATGATGATTGCTGGGGAACATTAATTAATAAACAACACCTAGAAACAAACATGGTTAAATCAGTTTTACAAACAATATCTCAAGCTTTGAACAACATCCCAAAATTAACTGTTCGAACATCCGAGATCTTCGCTGAACATTTGTTTTTAAACCAATATCACCAATAAATTATTAGAGTTAATCTTTGAGATGGCTCAAAGATTAACTCTAATGGAAATTGGGTAGAAATTGGTGTAACAAAGTAAAATGAGCTCACCATTTCACTTTGGTGAGCTCAAAAGCCTTCTTCAGCTTTTGGTATCTTTCACTTCACTGTTTTGTCTTTGTGTTGGTCTATATTATAAAAGGCAAATAAAAAAAACCCATTGAAGCCTGATTGCAACTTTACAGATCATTAAGAAACTTAGAGGAGCAAGGACTTGTACAAAGAACCTCTGGTATGTATCTATATTAAGTTATGTCCTAATTTGACCATACTGCCTGATGCCTCAGTTGTTTTTCATGCTAATATATGGGAAACCCCATATATCATCAAACCTGCAGTGTGTGTCATGCTCAGTTGCCTCTCTTATACCTGCAGTAATTGACAACAGACGATACAGGAGCAAAAGAGAGAAATGTGAATCTCAGTTGCCATGCCAATCTATCTTTGGTTTCAGGTGGCAAGTGATGGTTGGTCAATATTTATAGACCCGTTACAGCATGGCTCATGTTGGCGCTGTCATGTCAACTTTAATGTCTCAATTTGGTCTCAACCTTCTTTAACTTTTTCCCATCTGTCCTGTCATTATGTTGCGGCGACCTGTAAGCGTTTATGACTGTACCTAGCTGTCTGGCTTTTATGTACCGGTTACATGTGATGTAATTTACCCTCAAAATGCTCCGATTTTAACCCCTTCTGGATGTAACTAGGCCTGTCACAATAAACAGCAAATCAATTAATCCCATGATAAATTAAAACAACCTCAATAATTTTCATTTACATCATTTTTGTATTTCTTTCTCTCTCTCTGTACCAAAATTGGTCTTCAGTTTGATGCTTTGGTCTCAGCTAGTCATTTTTTTGCCAATGTAATGCCAATACACAGGATTTCCCCCAGTGTATTATAAGCCTGGCGGGCCACCAGGCTTTACTTATTCTTTATTCTTATAGCCTTTTTTAAAATGTTTCCATTTTTTAAGACTTTTTAGTTGCTGTTCAGGTATTAGTCTCCCAATCTTTTAATAACACATAATCAAGTGAAATTTTCCAACTTCCTGTCAACTTTAAACATTTTTTAACTCAAAAAGACGATGGGCGGCTCGATGAATGATGTAGTTCTTCATCATTCATCGTAAGTAATTAATTACTTCATTATAATGAAGTAATTAATTGTAACACAAAATGTCATGATAAAACTTTAAGTCCACATCCTAACTTTCAGTGTACTTTTGTGCAATTTGAGAGTGAATATTTGCAAAGTGAATAGGAAATTGTAGTTTTCCAGATTCTTTGTAGATAAAAATCTTGCATTGTTCAGTACCAGAGGTGTGACCAAGTCACTGTGTTGCAAGTCTCAAGTAAGTCTCAAGTCTCTGTCCTCAAGTCTGAGTCAAGTCTCAAGTAAAGACAGGCAAAAGTCGAGTCAAGTCTCAAGTCAGGAACCTTTAATTTCAAGTCATTTCGAGTCGTTTTTATTTTATTTTTTTT
>CAEFZY010038025.1:0-53794 GCA_903066815.1 Brachyrhaphis roseni
CACAGCGTTTCAGGTCATACAACTGGAAAATATCCATAAAAAGGTATAAGAAAATACTAATTACCCCGTCTCCCTCCTTTTCCCCTCCCACAAATTGCAGCATTATAAAGCCTAATGGCCCGTGGGACAAATGAGTTTTTGATCCTCTCAGTTGAACAGCCCAGTGAAAGGAACCTGTCACTGAGGGAGCTCCTCTGATTGGAGAAGAAAGGGTACAGGGGATGGCTGGTGTTCTCCAGGACTAAACTGAGTTTAGACAGTGTCCTCTGTTCCACCACCGTCTCCACAGACTCCAGGCTCACACCGACCATGGAGCCAGCTCTGCAGATGAGGCGGTTGGAAACAACATTAATGTTTATTCAACATTTTGTGCAAAAAATATTAATAACAAGGGGAGGAGTTGGAGTGAAATTGCTACCGCAGTTGATAAACCCGGTAACTTTTCAGCTGTTCTCTGTTAACGTGACATAAATAGGTTATAATTATTTTCATTCAGTTAGGACTGACACTAGCCACATTCATTGCAGGTAGATTGCAGTAAAGCATTGATTAATGCCTGGTTTTAAAATTTAACTGGACTTGTAGCCATTATTTTGTGCCCATTGTTGGACACCACACGACACGATCGAACTGTTATACATAGGATTTCTGTCGGCTAATGTGTGGACTCTCAAGTTTTGAAAATGGGCTGACAATCGGCCGACAGCTCTAAGATCGTGTACTGGGGATTACACTAAGGAAATGAGGAAGGGAGGGTCAGTGGAGAGCACCGGAGTTGAGCCTTTTTTCATTCAATGTCATCAGCAGAAAGAGAAAAAGGCCGGAAGAAACGATAAAGCCGATAATGGAAATGAGGTTGATAGTTTTAATTTATCGTGCGATTAATTGATTTATTGTTTATTGCGACAAACCTAACCGGGAGTCTTCCGCTTGAAGAAAATCTACAGCCTTGTAACACCGTTAGAAATCTAACTTTTTTATTTATTTATTTAAGAGCAAGATCACTCGACTGGCCAAAAAGTTTGGAGAGGCGAATCAGGTGTCAGAAAACAAAAGAAAACAGGAGGTAAGATTTGATTTTCTGCCTTATTGTTTTGCATGTTTGACATATTGAAAGTTGTAGTGAGATCATGCCATAATACAGGGGCTGGGTAAATTTTTTTCTTTTTTTTTCAAATGGCAGCATCAACAATCAACCTTATAGCAATTGATTGTTATAAGGGGCTGGATGTTTGCTGCTGCTCCAAAAATGTTGCTATATAACCTTTAAATATGATTATTATCAGATTCTCCCCAAAGTAGGAAGAAAACTGCTACATTAAGGCTGTTAGAACATTCTCCCCAAGTAGAACCTCTTTAATAAATAATTAAAATACGACTGAAAAATATTAGAAAATTGTAGTGTTGTTGCTTCCAAATCAGCATCTTGTGTATCATAATTACCATCAAATGTGCCTTTTGTCGCCATCTAGTGAAATATCATATTGGTATTTAGGCTGCACGATATTAGAACATCTTGTAAGCGATAATATTGTTAAATATTGCGATCTTATTTGCAGTACATGTCCATTTTCTTCTGTCTTTTTTCATCTGTGGTTCCTACTGTTAACATTTTGTGTGACATCGTTTGTGTTCAGTGAGCAACTCCTGGTTTGAGATTCTGTCCATCTGACTATATATCACATTAGGAAATAAAATGCAAGTTCATAGCACTAAGAATATATTAGCCAACAATTAATGTGGGAAGAATACTTAACTTATTTACTCTACATTCATCCATAAATCTTGTGGTTGCCACTGTAATTTGAGATTTGGTCATTTGTAGGGGTGCACCGATTTATTGGCCATCCGATTTCCTTAATCTTGGGAGATCAGTGATCAGTCAATGCTTACATGTGAAACTGATTTTATCCATTTCGGCAAAGGTCTAAAAATCAACCACTGTCCTCTTCTGCTCTTCCTTGAGAGAGGTTTGACTGATAGACCGGCCCACCAGGTCATGCCTGCATGCTTGCAGTAAATAGTCACCCCAACTCAGCGACTTTTTTGCCATCTTTAGAAACATTTTAGACAAAAAAAAAATGTATATCAGGCAAAATCGGAATTGGCAAGTCAGACTTTTCAAAGATCAGTATTTGGCCAGAAAACTACAATCAGGGCACTCCTAGTAATTTGTGTTTTTTTTTTTTCTTCTTTTTTGCCAACTTAGACTCACTTCTGGTTTGTGACTCAGCATTTAAGTAACCAACCTTTGATGACATGCTGCACTAACTTTAGCTAGTTTTTAGCATGTCTTAAATTTGTTTGTTTTTGCTTCCTTTATTCTTTATTGCTACTTTTTGAGTCCTTTGCTGCCTGAGGTGTTACTAAGGTGTGACATTGAACAAAACAATTCAGGGCCATAAAAGGAATTTGTCACTCAAATTTCAGTCTTTCCCATAAAATTAACTAAACAAATCAGCTCTTTGAACGAACTTCAAAATGTTCTTGTTACCTCAACGACAGATTGGCCTGTCAGCAGAGCATCTAAAATTTCTAGGTCTGATCTAAAAGATGACTGTTTGATTTCCACAGGCATTTGCTGCTGCTGCTGCCGCTGCTACTGCTGCTGCTGCCAAGACTGCAACTCTTACAAACAACTCCCAAGTTCAGCGGTAAGTAACTGCTCACCAAGTGTAGCTGCTGTTGTTAATTTATAAAACTAATGTAGCTTCTCAAATTTATAACGGTTATTTTTACAAGTTGACAGGAAACTCACAATTTCATGCCTTTATCATCATGTGACTGAATATTTCTGCAGCAGCTGTGTTTTGTACATATACGCTATCTGTGATATTTTGTGTGACTAGAATTTGGCTTTTGTAAGAACGTGACAATACCGGACTGAAGCCAGTACTACACAGGAGACCGTGCAGAGCGCCATCCGATGACATTGTCCCGGGTTGCTAAGTGTAACCAGTAAAAGTGAACTTAAAGCTAATGGACAGAAAAATTGAATCCTCCTATCCTGTCAGGATCAGCTTTAGAGCACTTCCTAGTACTTGCTAGGAATACCCCACCACCCCCCAATGCCCTGGTGTTTTGCACCTTTTGTCCTGAGTCTTGTGACGTTCTGCAATGTGATAACCTGAGCGTTTCTTCAGGCAGTGCAGAGTGTAGTTAAAACTGCACCTCTCCTCCCAACAGCGTGCTCCGTGGGCAGACAGTTGAGGCGCCCAGAGAGGGAGGGGCGCCCTCTTTTGGCAGGACTCCTGCACTGCCTGTCAAGAAGGAGAAAGAAGAGCTGGAAATTAAGGAGGAGAAGGAGCCAGACATGGCACGCCATACTGCCATGGCAAGAATGCTGGCAGAACACAGTGAGGGAAGATGCAGAGCTGATGTAAAGCTCCGCACAATTTCATCTCAGTTGGAGAGAGTACTTTATCACAACTGCCAGAGAAGCTCAGGGAATCCCAGACCCGACCGCTATGCGTCCTACATATTCCGGTACTTGGTGCCATATGACGTCTACTGTGACTGGGTCGCAAAGGTCAATTATGTTGGACTGATGGGCAAGGAGGCTCTGCCCAGAAACCTGAGGAGGACAATAAGGATGTACATCGACCGTCGTTTTCCATTCCTGTCCACTGACAGGTGGAGAGAGATCAGAGACGCCATCAATGAAATACTCCGAGTAAAGAGGAGACCAGATTTTTTCCGCGAATATGACGACAGTACTCCTTTGCTCTTTTGACACAGTGAATGAAAACATTCTGGGACAATTGTCAATGATCAACCTAGAGCACATAAAACACTTTATTTAGACGAATCACTGACATGTTAACACGGACTCCTGGTCGCTTTACATCATTTGAAAAAATAAATATTTAAACCTGATGCTGTAATGTAGAATTAAACCTGAACTTTGCCTGTGAGCTGGAATCTATCTGCAAGATGTGAAAAGATGACTGTGAATAAAATTATTTGTCCCCACCACACAGTTAGTCGTCATCCTGTCAATGGACGTACTTGGCTTCTTATATCAGTAATCCTAAGCATAAGCAATCTTTCTGAACAGGCCAGTCCGGACCTCTGTTGAAGTCAAGCAGACTACAGCAGCTGTTGGTTCATCCAGTGCCGCTGGTAAGTAAAAACGTTTCAGAATTATTCACATAACTTCAACTTGACCTTATTTTGCTCAGTTCCAACCTCAAAGTTATGAAGTGAACGTGAAAGGATGGATCTGAAAGGATGGATCTGAAAAGTGTGGCACATTTGTATTCAAGACCCCATGTAGAGTTAGTTAAATACCAGAGACACCGTACACTTAAAATGACTTTTAATTTTTGGAGGAGTTTGTGCAGCATTCACTTTATAGAACATGTTGTTAGCTGCACTGGTTCCAATCACTATGCTACTTTGAAGTTGTGGTGAGGAAATTGCATTCTTCTTCAAAATATTCCAATTTGCTGACTTTTGGCCAAGTCACTCCATAGATGTGTTCTGAAACTCCACAAGATCTGAAGTTAGACAAACTGCTGCACAGAAAACATCCATGAGTTTATGTACTGAGTGCATGTTTTTTAGATGTTTGTACTACACAAACTATGTGAGCAAGTCAGGATCACTAGTTTACTGTTTGTTCAACTACTTTGTATAGAATTGACTTTAACAAAGCTGACATGGAGCAACCACTTCCTAGAATGCACTGTGACGTGACACTTGTGGGCATTTTCTATAGATTGAACAGCAACCCTCGATTAAAACCCCTCCACAACTTTCTTCCTGACATGTCTTTTATGTTGCTTAGGGGCACTACGCTTTAAATTTTAATTTGTAAAGCATTTTAAAAACCATGAATCACTTTGATTGAACTTCAGAATGATGCACTGCAATGCCCCGGGTTGAAGTTTGTGGTTGACAATATGAATGTGTTAAGGATTAACAAAATAACCAAATGACAGGGTAAATCAAAGTTTCCATCGCTCTTTCTTACCCATCCGCTTGATTTTTTTTCTAATTTGTCAATGCAGTGGTTCCACTCGCTGCTCCTCTGTCGGTCTCTACAGCGCCCCCAGCTTCCGCCTCAGCTTCAGCTTCAGCTCTAGTCCCAACTTCCACCTCCACCACCACCCTAGTCCCACAGGGCTCAATCCTGCAGCTGATCACCTCCAGCTCTAACGCTGCCTCCACTTTGGCAACAGGCATCACCACTCAAAGCCAAACAGGCACTCTGGTGCTGAAAACAACACCTGGGAGCAGCATGGTGACTGCAGGCCAGCCACTGGTCATCCAGCTGCCTCTGTCGGTCAACGGCCAAACAGGAACGCTTGTCAACTTCCCCGTCTCCTCTTTGGCTGCAGCCACTTCCCTGAACAAGGCCAAAACCACTCCGTCCACCACCACCTTCATCCTCAAGCCTTCTCCTGCAGCCAACACAGCATCAGCCCCCACCTCTACAGCTGCCGCCCTTCCCACTCTGCAGGCCTCTTCCGGGCAGGTAGCCACAACGCAAATCTCCTTAGCCCGAGCTGTGTATCAAGGTGGGGCTGGAAGAATAACCACACCCAACGCTGGAGTGTCTGTGACCACCGTCAGAGCCCCGGTTCAGTCTGTGTCTGTGGCTGGCGCTGTGTCTTCAGCCTCGTCACCTGCAACCTCAGGGCCAGCAGCGACGGGCTCCACTGCACCAGGAACACCACAAGGGACGTCTCTTACATCCAAGACAGGTGAGGGAATTGTAAGATTAGTGGGACAATGCTCACTTCCTCTTCTCTTAGTTACACATCTTCATCAGCAATGTTCTACTCTACTTAGACAACCAAGCTTCTGTACCCACTCCATCTAAAGCAGCTGCACCTCCCCCTCCAGCACGACCTAAAGGCTCCGTCATTGACCTCACCGAGGATGATGACGATGTACAAGGTACAAAGGAGCATTTTTCTCAATTAAAAACTGATTTGGAATCATTTTTGTTTTTTCATTATGATCCAACTATCATGCCTCCTGTGTTATTCAGTGACAGGAGTGAAGACTGCCCAAGGTGCAACGCCCTCCTCTGGCCCCCGACCTAACCCAGTCATCAGCATTCCCAACAGTAAGCAACAAATTACAATGAGCATGAATTTATTTTCTTTTTTAAAACTTAACAATGCCGGCCCCAATTTTTCTCACCTATGATAAAGATGAGTGAAACCCCTTCAAATAAGTTAATCTTTTATTGTGGTTACAACATCTGAGAAAAATCCATCTGCTACTCTGGTAATGTGTTGTTCATCCTCAATTCTGTAAAAGTAAGGGTAATGTGAACAGACAGAGGAATCTTTAACTCTAGAACGGCTGTGACGGTGCTTTTGACTACTTTTCAATTTGCATGTTTAATTACTTTATCAAAGCAAAGCATACAAATCCTTGCTGGTCCCAGACATTTCTGAAAAGCCATGTAAATATTCAGAATTAAATGGATTTCATATTTAGTGTGCAAAAGACAAATGAAATACAATCATTTCTACCTGTTTTGGCCACAGGCGGCTATTTTGCGCTGGTATATTTTAATTTTCCTGGGAAAGATAAAACCAGAAGGTGGGAAATATGACAGCCGTCTGTCAAAGAGCATCTCCAGCGGTGTTTGTTCTTCTAATTTTTTTTTTTTTTTTATGTCTGAAATTATAAAAGAAGATAGAAAATTATACAAAGGTATAAAACAGTCCCTCCAGTTTTTTACGATTCGGCAATAGCAAAAGAACTAAATCAACACATCACTGCATTTTTTGCAGAAATGGCCTAAATTATTGTTCTTTGTGTCGTTTCTTTGGGTTTATTTTAAATATAATGTACATGGATGCAGACAAGAAAAGAGAAAAGAAATTGAGAAAGGTGCAGAAAAGGTTTAAAGGTAAAGAAGGAGATGAAAGTAGAGGAGAGAAAGAAGCATAGACATTGGATTCAAGTCACTGCTGACTCCCACCTGCAGGTGGCAGTATTTTTTGCTTCTAATTCCCAGCTGTTTCAGCGTAATTTGATGTAATGTTATAGTCTGCTTTATTGTGGATAACAAAATCGAGCTATTTAAGTTTTGTAAAGAATACACATTTCTTTGTATTTTTTCTAATCTAACTACCGTAATTTCCGGACTATAGAGCTCACTCGATTATAAGCCGCACCCAGTACATTTTAAAGGAAAAACCATTTGTACATACACAAGCCGCACCTGTCTATAAGCCGCACGTGCCTACATACAGACGGTACACAGAGTTTAGTAATATACCTTAGCTTTTTTTTCCAAACAGTGCCTGTGACGCGGCAGTAACACAGCAGCAATATGGTACTAACACAGCACTAACAGGGCTGGTTAAAAAAAAAAAAACATACCGGTAAAAGTCACTGAGAGCCGTCTTCATCTTCCTCCTGTGCACTGAGACGTGTTAAGTTACTTTAAACTTGCGTCTTCCTCTACACATATATACCCCCTGTCTCACTCTTACCTTTTCTGCTCGAGCGCCCCTGGCGGCCGTTAGAAAAAAATGCATAAATAAGCCCCATCATTGTATAAGCCGCAGGGTTGAAAGCGTGAGGCAAAAGCCGCGGTTTATAGTCCAGAAATTGCGGTACTTCGAAATTAAGATTTTGGAAGGTGTTTGAGGAAAAATATCACAAAATTTCTTGCAAATATTTCTAAAGTCGCAGTGCAAAATCTGTGATTTATGAACACAAAAACAATCGGGAAATCCAGGAGGGACTGATAAAAGACATATGACCGTAGAAATGGCGTTGGAAAGACTGAACATGGACGGCTACAATTCCGATGAACAATCTGACCTGGAAGAGGAGTCTGACGTTATCAACGATTCCTGGGTGGATGAAAATTCCTCATCTTCAGAGATTGAGTCAGAGTTAGATTAGACCCCTAATCTTTTCTGACCATCCCACAAAGGCAATGATAAAAGCTGAAACGTCAGGTGAGCTTTCCTAAGCTGGGTTAATTACAGGCACTTTATTGGCTAACTCATCAGGTTGATGAATCATGATAATGCTATAGCGTAGGCCGGATTATCATATGGCAATCTTATTTATTGCCAATTTATTTTCATCATAGGGCATACTGAACCAGCTTTCACACCTGATGCCAACACGAAGGCCAGCCTACTGGCAGTGGTGAAGGTGGAAAATATAAAGGAGGAGTCTGTGTGGACTGCTGAGCATCCAGGGAATTGGAAGAGTGAAAATGGCCTCAGTGAAGCAACTGGCCCCACTCTCTACGCAAAGCACAACATCAATAGTGCTCTCACTGCTTTCCTGTGCATTATTGACCCAAGCATGCTAAAGCACATCAGGAAGTGTACTGTGACTGAAGCTAATCAACATCTGAGTAACAGATCGTGGGACATGACTATGACTGAACTGAAAGCCTTTATCGGCATCCTGTATATCCGGGGGGCTAAGGGAACAAAATATATGGACTTGAACAGTCTCTGGTCGGAAAAATGGGGCTTCCGGTTTTTCAGGGAAACAATGTCTAGAGACAGGTTCAAAGACATTATGAGGTTTCTAAGTTTTAATCAAAATAAAAATCAATGTTCACGACTGATGAAAGACAGGATCTTAGCTACCTGGAACATGTTTGTGAAGAACTGTATTGCCTGTTACAATCCCGATGCCAACATTATCATTGACGAGCAGCTTTTCCCCACCAAGGCCAAGTGTAAATTTATAAAGTACATGGCAAACAAGCCTTGTAAATTTGGAATCAAATTTTGGCTGGCAGTGGACGTCGAGTCAAAATACATGCTGAATGGGGCTCCTTATCTAGGAGAGGAGGAAATGCTTCTTGAGGAGGAAGTAGCGGTGAATCTGTTAGAGCCGTTCATGGGCAAGGAAAGAAACATCAACACTGATGGTTTCATCACCTCTCTAAAACTGGCTACCATCTTGGAGCCCAGGAATATCCACAGAAGTGCCTGTAGTCTCAGTACTGTGAACCCGGATTTTATTGATGGGCTGAAGGCTAAACCAGAGTCCGTGCAATACGGCAAAAACACAAAATATGGTGAGGACATTCTGGATCACATGGCAAGGAAATACTCAGTAAAGCATGGTACACGGAGATGGTATGTTGCTGTGTTTTACAACATACTGGACCTTGCGGGAATAAATGCTCACATTCTGTTCCAGCAGTGCACTGGCACCCAGATCCCACGGCGCAGGTTTCTACAGCAGCTAGGGAAGGAGCTTTGTGCAGAGTTTATTGAGGCAAGACGACCACCAGAGAAGGTTGAGCAAAGTGAAAGTCTTAGCCTTTTGGACTTAAAAGTGCCCAAAAGCCTTAGAAGGAAACAGTGCCAAGTGCAGAAATACTGCAGTAAAAATAAAACCTCTAACATTTGCAGCAAATGCCTTAAATCCGTGTGTGGGAGTTGCGCCAGGCGAACTGTGGTGATCTGCACTCGCTGCGAATGATAAATGATTTCATTAGCTTCATTGTAAATAGTGTACATAGTTTTTGTATTCATTGTTCTTTTTCTACTTTTGACATCAAATGTGTGTTCTGCTTTCAAATGTTTACTGTTTACAAACATTTTTGCAGTATGTAGTCATTTTGTTTAGATTTTTGATAAGTCAACAAAATTTGCTTGTAACAGTTGAATGTTGATGATCGATGCAAGTAAAAGCTTAATGCTCAATTAAACTTTGTCTATTGAATGAAAAGTCTGTTTTGGGGTTATTTTAGTTTGAAATTACATTTGGATAAATAAATTATTTTAGTAGTAAACTTACAAGGTCAACAAACTGATATGAAAATGTTCTAGTGTTAACTATTACTGTTTGCATAATTTCTCTAGTCAAGATAACCCAGAGTCCCAGATTATCTTTTCTTTTCTTGACTCTTCTTGCTAATATTTATTTTCTTTTTAATCTATCAGTGACCCGAGCCTGGGATTAACAGGACTATAACCTCTGCACATATTTTGCCCGCTCTACCAACTGAGCCACCCAGCAATCCCACAAAGCAATGCATTCTTAAAACAAATCTCGGTTAATACATATGCTCAAATGAAAATTTATTTTTTAGTTTTCATTCCGCTGCAGTAATACTTCAACAAGGGCACCTGTAAATGTGGCCAGTTCGGTATGCAAACCAGTTCTTAAGGGTTTACAAGAGTAACTGATCATGTACTGGCCCAAACCATTAAGATTTGAAATATTTAATAAATTCACATTTATACTTTGTTTTTGTGGTATTTAATTGATGCCTATGATATAATTTATGTTTATTCCTGTTTCACAGGTACAGGACCAAGATCATCCCCAAAAACCAATCAGAACTCGACAACCAATCCCCAGATAACGGTGCATCACCGCCCCCCACAGGTGAATATATGAAGCTTCCTTAATATATTTGATTCAGGTATATTTAGAATGCTGTACTTTCTTCCACTCTAAGGCAGTTATTACTGTATAAGATAGGTTGAGCCATCTTATACAGTAAGATGGCTGTATAAGATGGCCATCGCAGTACTTAATTAGAAGTACTGCGATTCACATTTTCTCAGTAATTATGTATTAAGAGGTGTTTGGGATTGGTGGAAAGAAACTCACGATAATATTTATTCACTTATGAAGGCATTTGTTTGCTTTTTGAAATTACAACCACTCTTCTCATTGCTCTCCTGTGAAGGAATCCTTGAAGTCCCGCACAGTAACCAGTACAACGCCCCGTGGCCCCAGCTCGGCGCTTCCTCCTCTCCCTCCCGCTCCTGCTCCTCAGCGTTTGCCCCCAGAGGCGGAGCAGACCTCACCCCCACAGCAACTTCAGCTGAAGTTAGTGCCGGGTCAGACTGGTATCGTGCTGTCCTGGAGCGTTGCAGAAACCGATCGCACCTGCGCTACTGTGGACAGCTATCACCTCTATGCCTTCCATCAAGACAACTCTAGTAGCGGTACGACTCAACAGCACTGGAAGAAGATAGGGGAAGTGAACGCCCTTCCTCTGCCCATGGCTTGCACTCTGACCCAGTTCCAGTCCGGCTCCACGTACTATTTTGCAGTTCGAGCCAAAGACATTTATGGGCGCTACGGTTCTTTCTGTGAACCTCAATGCACAAATGTTATCAGTTCCAGTTCAAGCTAAACCGATACAAAATAAAGACATTTTTTCAGCTTCTACTTCTGATTTCTTTTTTTTCTGTTTTGTTTTAAGATTTCAAATATTGTAAGCTGATCAGACAGTATCTGTAAATATGTCTCCATAAAAAAACTGGACTCGGATAAATGAACCAGCTAACTGCTGGCTGTCTGATTCCCCTGTATGTGATGTATTATTTTGTGATCTAAGCTGTTGTGTAAAAGACCGTATTATTTTTGCCCTCTGCCAGGTCAGATATTTATGTTCACTCCTGCAACTCAGACCAAGACTGTTCTGTTTTTTTCTTTTTCTCTTTCCTTTCTTGATGACAGGTGACAAGATTGTTCATTGTTCAACTCGATTGCACAAATATGTATACTTGTGGTAGAAACAGAATAACTTTTAAGTTCTGTCTGGCAACCAGACTTTGAAAAACATAATAAAAAGTTTTATTAAAGTTTGGTCTCCTCTTTATTTTAATTTCTGGTTTGTAATCTGCAGCAATTACATATGCAACAGTGCCCTACAGAGATCATGGTGATATGATTAATACTCTTTAGGGACCAACAGAGCCCAGTGCCCCTGCAGAACTGGCCCTGGACCTTGAGCTGAAGACATAGTTATAACAGGCGTGGCAGTTGTGCCCTCTGTTCCCCGCACTTTTTTTTTTTTTTTGTCGTTGCAACAATTGAAATCGTTAACATGCGGGAAAGTGTTTTATTGAGCCGTACTTAAACATATCATGAGCGCACATGCCATATCACTGGCTCTAATCTTGTCGGATGGAGGTGGTGCACTGAGGGCGGTAGATGATAATGTAAACGCTCAATAATTACCAATTAGTCCGTTACTTTGTAGCCTGATAAAAAAAAACAACAACCTCTTGTCTACGCTATCAGCTTCGTACAAAAGGTGTGGCCTGTTTTGAGAGTTTAAAATTTTACCCAATCGCTAACGTTTGTTCGTGACGTATGTAATGCGCCAGTTCGGCGCTACGAAAGCATACCGGAGTTGCCTGCGCTGTAAACCACTATCCCGTATTGCAAAGAGCTGAATGAGGCGGCTGTTAATGTTAATGTAATATTTGGAATCGTGTCCAACGTGGGCTGAACGCCTTCGTTCACTTCCTCCGCTACCTTTGCTAAAACTACAGGCAGACTACAATTCTAAAATAGCGCAGAAAATCGACGTAATCGTTTACGACCTCTCCTTCTGTTCGCTGATTGGTCCGGTAGAAAATTACCGGAGAGAATCCAAACGAAGGGAAGAAAGCCCAGTGTCCTGTAAGCAATATTTTTTCAGCGGATTTGCACAGAAAGGCATTGACTAGGCTGGTTCCGTAGTGCAGCGGACAGGAAAGCACTACGGAACCAACGACGGGAGGTTAGCCAGCTAAAGGCAAAGAAAAAAAACTTTACGCAAACAAACCGTTTAAGTTGACCAATGCTGCAGTTAACGTTAGCTAAATGACTAGTCAGTAGGCTATCATGTTAATAAGCTTGGGTGGTATTATGTGTTTTCCAGACACATAGAGTAATTTGATATCCCAATCAAGTAGACCCAACAACTACATTCAGTTATTATAAAAATGCTGCATTTCAAACTTAACTTAAAATAAATTTGACCTCTATTTCTTTAAGAAGCTCCTGCTCTTTCCAACACTCCTCCTTCAGCACATCATGACAACCATGCTTCCATTTTGTTATTTGCAACAGGAGCATTTCAGTTAGTATGATAAGCTTCACCATTTGCTTATTGCTGATGCTGCTAGTCTGGTGAAGCTGATGCTTAACACACCCTAAAACCTTCAACCTAATTGGGGTTGGAGGTGCTCTGTGAGGTGGAAGCTTGGTTGGAGACTGCAGCTCCCAGGAGGAGCTATGTGGAAATAGACGGTGCTTTGTGGGAGCAAGAGTTTAGGCACCATTGAATGACTGCAGAGATATAAGGATTCCTTAAACATGCGTAAAGAACCAATGCAATGTTTTAACCGAGGGAATACTATTATCACATAATATACCGATAAGCTAAACGTGATTTTGAATAATATCCCTCCTTTGAGAAGTATACTGATGTTTTGCCTATGTTGCTTTCCTTGATATTTATGTTAGAAATAACTCCAATCCTCTTTCGTTTATGTACTGAAGATGTGTTCACTGTCGCTTTCCACATATTTAAATGAAATATTTATTGTCACAATAGAAAGAGCAAAGTCAGAGAGGATACATTAGACCAGAGGCCAGCAGCAAGATGATGATGCAGTGTCTTCTCAGGTAAGGAGAGATTCTAACTTGCTGAGGAAAATATATCTGCTGCAGGTATCAGGACAGAGTTTTACAGATATTTCAGAATTACTCTCATTCACATTCCAATAATTTTGTCTGTTTTATGGATAGCATGAATCATTTATATTTAGAGATTTTTCTTTATTTTGTTTTCAGCATAAAGTGTGGCTTGTGAAGAACCAATAAAGCTAAACATGTAATACCAACATAGTTGAATAAAAACCAAAATGAGAGACAGCTGGATGATGATGGTGCTTGTGTTTCCTTCACGTGTCACTTGCCTCTTTCTCTTCTTCTCTTGTTACACTTTCTACTCAGCACAGTTTTTGACATTTCATAGTTGGGTTGTTGCAGAGGGAGGTAGCGCTCAGAACTGAGGAGAAGTTTGGCTCTTTTCAGAAAGCCCGCTGGCTCCCTAGACTCTTAGTTTGCTATCATCTGTAGCCTCACATTTCAGCTTAACTTGGTAAATATGAATGTTTTGTAAGTTTATAAATCCTTTTCTTGCCTGATTTTATGCATTTATTCTGTTACGGAAGCAGACGTTCTTGTTTCTTTTGCGAAATATTTTTTGGTGTTGTTTTGTACCCTAGCCCTGCTTCAAACGTCTTCACAACATTCCTGAGTCTTTATGCTGCTGTGATGCTTTGTGTCAGTATACCACATAAAATCCCAGTAAATGTGGTGGATGCAGTTCACATTCAGATTTTATTGTGTTTAAATTGCAGCTCCTTTAATTCCTAACATGCTTAACGCACCCTAAACCTTCAACCTAATTGGAAATGTAATTGGATCCATGAGAATAAGTTGAGAGTGGGAAAATTTCAGAGTAAATTAAGTCAAAATGCAGAGATATGCTTTTGTAAAAAGTCAACTGGAAGTAAAGTAGAAATAGATGTAACCTCTCTGTTAGGGCAGGATATAAGTTTTCTCAGGGAAGTGACTGGATTTAGCCTTCAGGATAGGACAAGAAACACTGAAATCTCAGAAGGGCTTCTGCTCTTGTAATCCAGTTGAGCTGGTTCTGATTCTGATGCCTCCTGGTTTCCTTCCATCAGAATCGCTAAGGGGGAAAAAAAAGCACAGAAACTACTGGAATCCAGAAAGACCCAGAAGTCATTATTAGGCAGCACTTATAATCGTGCTTCAGAACGCCTAAGCATCTCTTTTAGGCATTGGAAAACATCGCTGCAGAGGGAAGGATGTTCAGAATACTCTACTCAGCCTGTTGCCACAACAACCCAGGCACAGATAAGTGGGTGGATGGAGACATTCATACCATAATCTTATTATTGTAAAGTCTTTCCACACTCCCTGTCACAAGTGCAAGGTTTCCATGCTTTCAGCTCAGATGCAAACAGCAATGGCTGTGCTGCTCTGTTTGTGAAAAACTAAAAATATTTGTAATAATAAAGCATCATATTAAATTATGCATCCATCCTCTAAGCCACTTTTAACAAACTTTAAACAGTATGAACTGAACAGTTGACACAATTAATTGAAAGAAAGATCATTTCCATACTAGTACATACAGTAGGAAGTTGAATTTGTGATGAGCATCAGAAATGTTATGTTGTCCTTTTGCACAACTGCTTGCACATAAAATTGACAATCTGTTATTTTTTTTAAAGTATGACTACTAATAAAAACTATTTCTACAAGAACTTTTAATAGTGTCTCCAAATAATGTCCTGTCCTGCAAGATGGGTTAAATACATTTTACCAGCATAAAAAATGAACAGAATCTCAGATTAGAGTCGACATAAAATCTCCACAGAGATTCAGAGGCAGATGCATCCCAGAGGAGTGGATACATTTTTATTAGGCTAATTGTTGCAAAGAACATACAACTGAAGGAAAATGATTTATTGCCCAGACACAACAAACATTATCTGAAGACACGAGACAAACAAGACCAAGTCCTGTTCAATTCAACTCAGTCTGATGCTCGTTCAATGTGAGCTACAGGAAATACATCCTAGATTAATAGACAACAAAGTCAGCTTCTGTTGATCATAAAATGTGAGTTAGATAAAGGTTTTATGTTTTATGAGAAGGGCCTCTGGTAAGCTGACAGTAAGTAAAATACATAGCAATAAAATTAATTGCAAACAGTTCAGTGACACTTCGATTTTTGGCTTTACCATTCATGCCGAAATGCCTTTAGTGACCACAGAGGGGAGCCCTGGAACCAGTATCAAGTTGGTTTAATAATAACTATAATAATAATCATAATAAATATTATAATTTTTTAATTATACTGTTTTTTATGATGACGGTAATGAACTTTGTAAATTTTCATATTTTTATTGTGCCTTACTTTGAACTTGGCTCTTGGTAAAATCTGGTTTGTGAATAATTTAAGTCGCTTACTAACTTATGACCTTATGATAAGAAATCATTCATCTCAAATATAAAACTATTGGCTAATTTAATGATGAATTGCATTAGACATCAATGTCCTCTCAAAGTTATTTACACAGCACATTCCATTTATATCTTAGCATCAATTTTAATTTCACTATTGAGTTAAGTGTGTCCCATAATCTGTACTTAATATTTAATTATCTTCAGAAACTAGCTGTAACTAACTGATTTGGTGTGAAAAAGTATTTGACACCATACTAGTTTGTTCTAATTTGGCTTTTTTCTAAAGAAAATGCAGGCTTGGAAGCAGAAATACCTAAGCACAATGCTACTTGACACACGCTGTAGGCTGGTGTTTATAAGGCAGCCAGTTCAGCGGTAGCATTTATTTTTCTTTGTCCTGATTGGCTGAGCCTGGGTCAGTGTGAACGGCCATCTGCAATGACCACCTGGTGGTTTGAATAGACAGGGCACACAAAACACTGAAGCACTGATGCAGCAGTACTATCTAAGTTAAAGAAATATAAAATGTTAATGGCAGTAGTAGCTCCTTCAGTGGCTTCATCTCAGAGAGATTCACAGCTGAACTGATAAACCCTGAGGTTTTCTAGTCTGTATGAAGGCAAACTGCAAGATCTCAGCTAACATCTTCATCTAAGAGAGAGACAGAGTTAAACAATCAGCTTTCTATGAAGAGTACAGATGGCAAGAACATAAAGTTAAAAGTTGAAACACCCATGTAAAATGTAAAATTGGAGAGTAGTAGGAGAATGTAGCAGAGTGAGAAGTGGTCTTTTTGTAGCCTAAACCTATGGGAGATAGCTGAGTCTAACTAAAAGATTTATCAAAAACAAAAGATTTAAGAGTGTCTGCCTCACAGACCAATACTGCGAATATAAGAGATTTATGTCATACACTAAGTAAACTTTGTGAATAAAACTGCATATATCAATCAGGTCATTTAATTATCAATTGTTATGTTATTGTGCTGAATTCTGCATACCGCCACTGTTTTCCTGCATCGCAGCCAGTGACTAATCTCTCAGAAAGCGTCCCTGTTGCCTGTTTTATTTTGGTCTCTGAGCGCAGCGCAACAACAGAGGGAGCCAACGTTCGCTATAAAGAAACTATTTTCTGCACAATTGTTGCTGCAGCCCATCTTTACTGTACTCTCTTTTTGATTCACAATCCTTCACGTATCCCTCGCTCTCTCTCTCCCTCCTCTCAGTGCGCTTCCTTCAGTGGAGGGAGGCGAGCGAAAGAGAGTGCAGCTGGAGTTGTGGTCCGCTTGCTACGCCCGTCAGAAGTGTGTTTCAGCTCCACGCTCTGTGTCTCTGCACAGCGACGCCAAGATCATGCAGCCAGCCTGAGGTTACGGCTCATCTGAGGGGAAGGTGGCATCTCGCTTTGAGGAGGACTGAGGGGGAGAAGAAGACTGATCAGTTGCAGAGAGAGAGAGAGAGAAACAGAGCGAGGGAGTGGGGGGATAAAACTGAAAGGCCCCCCTTTCTCCTCCTCGCCTCACTAAACAGAGCAAAAACGGAAGGCTTTGGAGTATTCAATTTTTTCTTTCGTTTTATATTTTTCTTATTCCTCATCGCGGTGCTGGGAGGTGCTTCATCTTTTCACATAGTCTCCCTCTCTGTCATCTGCCTCCTCATCTACTTCTCCATCTATGTGGTGTATAATTTCTTATATCCATGAATGTGAGAAAGGAGAGGGGAGTTTTGATTTGATTTTTGTCCTTTTCCCTGTCCCTCCTCACTCTTTCCCCACATCCTTCCACCAAAACCACCATCCACTTATCAGTTCACGACCTCTCCCATCTCACACCTCTCTCTGTCTCTATAAACTCTGATGTGATATGAAGTTGGATGAATTTTCTTCAGAGACAACTAAAAACTCCTCATGAATGACTCTTTTTTTGTTGTTGTTTTTTTTCCTTCTCTCTTGGTCCCTCCACACCCATTTTCTTTGCATCACACTCTTGCGGGATTCTTTAATGTTACCTCTAGGTAGGTTAACTATCGTTTAGTGTCTGTCTATCTGTCCGTCTGTGTGTATTTGTGTGTGCTTTACGTATACATAAAACACACATCAACACACACACGCACTCGCACACTAAACTGAAGCCTCAGAAAAAAGGTTGATCGCTGAGTGCCTTTTGATCTGGTCTCACGCCGCTTTCGCACGCTCCTCATCCATCCATCTCATTGTGAAAACCTTTTTGTTTTTTTTTGTCTTTTTAAATCTATGCCTCTTTTTTTTATCTATATCTTTAAGTCCCTCCTTTTTATTTAGTAAACTAAAGACGTGTGATTATAAACGTTTTTTTGCAAAAACATTTTGACCAAAAGTTTTTGCCATGTAGCCTAAAATAAATTAGAACAAACATTTATTCAGCTGCTTACTGACTTCTGAACTGCTGGTCATGTGAAGTCATTAAAATTGTTCCTCATTTCATGCTTAATTTGTGCTGCGACTCCATCAGCAGCTATTATTTCTGTTCCAGCCTCCTCCTCCCGCTGCCTCTCACGCACACAATCCTAAATATTTCCAAGAATCAAAACCCCATTGCATCTGCATGCTCTCCTCCCACCTTCATGCACATCCAGACATTGAGTCTCTCCAAATTTCTCAAAGCCGTTCCACCTTTCCTTTGCCCCATCCTTCATGCAATGGAGACCAGGTGGCATTAGCAGGCTGATGGTTTCGCAGACCGTGTGCTTTGGAGGGGCTCTCGGCAGCATGTGCAGGTTGTAGAGAGACCGATAGACAGATGTAAACAGATACAACTGAATCTCCCATTTCCCTCATCGCCTTTGTCTTCTCCTCTGTCACGGCTTCAACCTCTTCTTTATGTTTTTGTTTGATGCTTCCTCTGTACTTCTCTCTGCTGCAGCTTCTAGTCTGTTTTCCATTCAGCCTACACTGACATGGACAGTAAGCTGAAATCGCCTGCACGCTCAACCTGAGGGCAGACTTGTAGCTTAGGCCTACATCAGCTTACGTTCTTATGGACTGCTGAAGGGGGGCTTAATAAAGCCCTCTTGCTCTTATTTAGATGGGGGGGTGTCATCATGAAGAAACATGAAGGACCCCCACCACCTCTTGTTTTGCTCTGTCTTCTGATTTTTGTCTCAACTCTGCTCCAGTGTTAAAACATCTCCACTTCAGTCTATAAATTATGTTTTGCAGAAAAAAAGTTAATTAGGTGAGTAGTGAATCCATTTAGTCCTCACTACTTCCTACTGAACGAGTGTGTGCATGAGCAGAGGGTGTGTGTGTAGGGGGTGGGTGTGCGCGGGCCCAGCTGATCCAGCAGGATCGTGCACCCGTCTTGTCTGCATGATCTTTATGTCGTGCATGAACTTCCATCAGCAGGTTCTCCACGAAAGGCTGTTTTTTATATTTCCCACCACGTTTGCTCGAGGGGTAAAACCTTTCTTCGCTCCGCTGTGACTAACTGATTGTTTAGCGGACCGTGCCTTTGATCTCTGTCCATTTTTCACACATTCACCGTTGTATCTCTATGAATTTCACACCTCTTTCCCTTATCGCTTTGCTCAACTGTGTTTTTAAGGGAGAGAGACTTATCAGGCTCTATTTATAATTCATAGCCAGAAACCAGCCAGAAATTCTCAGTGAGGCTGAGGTGTGTGCATTAAAATTTATTTTAGTCCCCTCCTTGTGAGTGTTAGCTCTTTTCTAAAAAGAAAAAAAAAAGGATCTATATCAATGGAAAATATATGAATAAATCTCAGCTAATAAACTCATGCAATGTGACTCATGCACTAGTTTTGGTGTTCTCGATTCTTTACCTTAGACCCCTAATGAGCACACTATGGCTGTAACAGGCTGTAGATCCATGAAAAACACAGTGATCCAATGCTGTCTTCACCATAACAACAGGTGAGAATTCTGATTCCTTAGACTGAGTTAACAGGCAGCGACATAATTTCTCATTTTAATATTTTAAAGCTATTACCTCTTTAATTAAAGTTACCCTAAATATAGATGATTGCAAATACATCAGTGTTGTAAGTCAGGAGGTGAAATCTTACCTCTTAAAAAGAAGCATCACATAAAATCCCAAGCTACTTTGAGTATGACCTAATGGTTTTTTGTCTTCGTGTATTTTCATTACATTGCTCCTTCAAAGATGGATATTTAAATTCTGTAAAATTGCAGCTAAACATTCAAGCCATATCTGGGGGTCAGTGATGTGATAATGCACAATATTACGTTTACAAGAACTACATAAGACGAGATTGTAATAATATTTTTGTAATGTTTTAAATTATTGAGAAACCTTCCAGGTGGATCCATTGAGAACCAATTCTCATTTAAAACAAAGATCTAGCGCAGAGGAAGCATAAGAGAGATACAAAAATATTCACCATACCACAAAAGAAAGGACAAACAATTTTACACCAGAAAAAACTAAAGCGAATTGCAGATATAGTGACAAATGTAAGATAAAAGCATGTGCAGCGTTCTTAGCCAGGTGTTTGTTAGTAAGTTTTGAAAGCAGACAGTGGGTTAAATGAACTGAGCTCTAGGGTCTGTTGCAGTTGATTCAGATCACTTGGAACCGAAAATTGAAAAGAAAAGCAACCACAGGAGATGGGGGCTTTGGAGATTCGGTGCCTAAGGAGTGTGAGAGTATAATATAAATATGACATTTTTGAGTTTTATATCATGTTATAATGTTGCTCCCTCACCAAAAACATACCTGGAGTGCTGCACTGCCTTTTTCCACAAAGCTCCTGCTTGGAGCTGCAGTCCCAAGCTAATCCTCCCAGAACACCCCTCCCCCGTGCCAGCTAATCAGCTCGATTGTGTTGCCTTTTGTGATGTCATCAAACCCAGTATGCACAAAGCAGAATGAGCAGGGTTATTTTCTTCTGTGTGTTTCTTTAAAAACATTGTGTTTTGTGAAATCCTGCTGTGGAAGTCTAAACTTTCATACTGTGCCGTGTTTTTCTTTGTAGTAGAAAATAATAAAATACACTACTGCGTGGCATCTTTAAAATTTTATGCCAGGCAGGAATCTTTATCATGGATTTATTTTTAAATGATCCATTAACAGCATGAAACAGTACACTCTATTTCTTAAAGAAGTGAAGGATTTTCCAATGTTTTTGAGTGCAAATCCTCTAAATGATTCAGGACAACTTTCAAAATGATGATGAAATGCTGTCATGCTCTGATAGCACTAGATTAAACAAGCATTGCTGCTGCAAAGAAAAAGCTGATATTGTACAAAAAAATAAACAATGAGAAAGAAAAACATGCGTATGTAAAAGCTTTTAGTCGAACAAAATGGTTTTCTATAAAAGCATTATTCAGAAATGTGGTTTTACCCACAACTAGATTAATCAGATAAACATTATTGAAATAGGGTTTGCAAAAAGGAGTCAAGCTATATGCATCATATTAATACCACCTTGAGAGTTAGAGATAATTAGACTATAAAGGAGTCTGAGTGAAAGATGGATATTTATAAACAAAACTGGCTAGATGAATAATTCATTTTACTGCCAGACGGGATTAAAATTCTGCACATCGGATATCCGCTGACAATGTTCCCAAGGCTTAACGGTGCATACCTACATATTATTCAACCCCCTCAAGTTACAGAGAACACACTCTGGTATGCAGAAACAGCCCTCTGAAGATGTATGCGTAAAAACGACATCTTGTTTGATCTCCTTACAGAATCTACGCTGTCTTGAAAGTTTCTGGAAAAGTATGGAATTTTCTTTGTATTGTTTTCCAGGTCTGGATTTGTTACAAAAATAAAAATTTAGTCTGGAAAAATGTAGATGCTTCCAGGTCTCATGTGCAAAAATTTAAATTTCTAATAAAAGAAGATAATTTTTTTAAAATACTTATTTTATATTTAAATGACATATTTCACCTTTTATTTGAAGCTTTTAGTGGAAACCTTCCAAGTTATTTACAAAGAATCCACAGATGCATACAAAAATTAATCAAAAAAAGCACTTTAACTTACATTAAGGGTTTAAATTGGACGATTAATTAGGTTTGACTAAAATATCAAATAGCTAAGCTGACTTTTTCGTGTATTTTTTAAGTACCAGCAGTTTTTTAGGCTGTTTGAAGTTTTTTCTCTGTTTTTCCTAGGATCTCTAATAGCCGAGAAAACTTCATTCATTCATTCATTCATTCATTCATTCATTCATTCATTCATTCATTCATTCATTCATTCATTATTTGATTCCAACTAGTTAACATTTCACAACCCATTGCAATGCACGGCCCAGCTAAATTTTTCAATGTCTTTTGCTAATATATGAGGATGAGTTAATTAACCGTATATCTCAGTTTACAAGTAAAGTAAAAAGTTGCACAAATATTCATTTACAGAAATACAAGCAATCATACAGAATCAGTCCTCCAGAGTCCAGATTGTCTGCTTCTTTACGTTTTCTCACATAAATGTCTCTCGCCTTGAACAGTCCGGGTTTTATCTGTCCCTGATGTTGTTAAAAGTAAGCATGGAAAGCTGCACACTGTATCTGCATGATTGCTTCCAGCTGTAGTCTTTGTGCTTTTCTGCTTAGAAGCTTTATTTTTGCAAGAATTCTGCATGACTGTGGGAAATGCTGCTTCACTTCTACTCTTTCCAAGGTTTGATTAAATTATGTAGCCCTGGGTCTTTGGTTCCCACGTTTGTCTCTGTCAGTAATGACAAGTGCATCTGCAGCACGGTGAACTAATATAAGATGGCGTGTCAAAACAGTGACCCTTATGGAAACTGATTGGCTAAATTTATGTGGATACACGCATTTGTTTATCCGGTAATTGGCTCTGCTGCCGTACAGACAGAATGATGTCTCTATTGCCTTCAGAGGAACTGTTCAGAGATGAGGAACAAACAGGAATAAAACTGCAGCATCCGGTTAATAATAAGCAATAGGGTACAGCCCAAATTACAAGCCCACTGTAAGAAAACAGACACAGTTGATTTTTATTAAAATTTTAGCATTCAGTTTCCTTAGCAGTGGCCATTGTGACGTCTTGGCTTGCTCCTTTTTGGTGTACGTACTCACACTGAAGAAAATGGTGAACTTTGGTTAAAAATCTAGAGCTAGAGATAACAGATATGGAAACCTCTGTTAGCCACAGCATATGTCAAACACTGTCTTGATTTACAGCATCGTCCACACTTATACGGCTCTGGTAAAAAATGTGTGAAAAGCCTTCTTTGTTTCAGTTTACTTTAAATTAGGACTCACAACAAACTTGAACAAACAAAAAATGTGGACAAATCAACACAGAAATGGTCAACTTCTCTGGTCATCTAAGTCCTTAGATCTTGATGCTATAAAAATGTTCTGGGGTGACCATGAAGAGAGGACCATGGACTCTAGAGAATCTAGAGAGATTGTGCAAAGAGGAATACCGCTGTTTCTTCCAACCTTGTGAATCGTAATAGAAGAATTCTTAAGTGCTGCTGCTATTGGTGAAAAGGGGTTGTTGCGTTGACAGCAGAGGTGACAGTAAAAGTGTCTCCAGGGATTTTGTTAATGCCAAACATTTATTTCTTAATATGGGATTTTGTTAAATGTATGAATATATATGCATGTTTTCCCATTTTGTTTTTCTGTGTGCGATTACGCTGCTGCAATAAAAAGTGAACAAAGCAAACCCCTTTTCAACACCGTCATTAGAAATCAACTCATAAAGTCAAGAAATAACCCGACTACAATGTTGTTAGGAAGACTGACTGAGCTGAGGTTGATGAATTGTTGCCCACGTTGTTCTACAACCAGGAATCAATCAGATCCCTTGATGTAGGTACAACTAGAGTTTCTTGTGACTAATGTTCTCACAACTCACCCCATAAATTTTTCATATAATTTCTGCCCTGGACTTTTGCTTTAAAAAGCAGCAGATCAAATCTTAGCAGAGAAGAACAACAGTGGGTGCATTTTCTGTGAAAATAAGTAGCTGGTACAGCAATATCCAACACACCAAGATTGCAGTGAAAGACGCATGTCGCCACAGCAGGTTGATTTAAACCTTGACCTGAGAGGCGACTGACTTGTTTAAGCAATGACGTTCAACCTTCACGAACAACGTTCTCCTGCTGTCTGACTCTGCCCTTTGTTTCTTATTTCTGCTCAGATCGAGAACAATCGAGAAGGAGATTGGGCCGGCAAGCTGCTGATCATGACTGGCTAAATTAAGCAGAACCACAGAAGTGACAGAACGCCAAAGAAGAAAGAAGGGGAGCGCGACGAAGAGGAGTACATATAGACACTGTGCTCCTCATCTCCACAGCAACAGCGCTCACACTCCAGCAGACTTCTGGAGGGAGGCTTCAGCTCAATCACCATCTTTGGTGGGAAGGGAAAGGCAGTTGGAGGGAGAGAGACCAATGAAAAGACTTCAGCTCATCCATCCCTACGTCTTATGATCTAGTCACTTCAAATCTGTTCACCTGTACAGACATTTTAGGTTAATTGTCAGTTTTTAAGACTTCCGAAATCCTGAAAAAAACCGGTCTGGAACTCATTCCTGACACACACCACCCTACTTCCCTCTAATAGTTCAGAAGCCCCTCGCCCTTCCGCCTTCAGCCAACCCAAGTTCAGTCCAGTGTCCAACAGACTTCTGTCCTCTGCGCGCAAATTCGTCTGTCTACATCTAAATCCCTTCATCTGAGGCTATGAGAGGAGGATTCGCATCGCAGGCCACTCCATCATGCCCGTTCTGAAGAGCAGAGAGGAGATCCAGGCTGGCAATGTTCAAGGTAGGCCACAGACTTTGGTATATAGGTTGGATGTGTGTCTAAGCGGTTACTTAAACTTCCCTCTTTATCAGGCTTTCCTTCTTGCCAGATTCCTTGCACTTGTTTATTAAGAATTATTTTATAAGAGCACAAAATCTTAAAAGATGTATTTTTTTAGACACAGTTAATAAGCAGACAACAGCGGAAAGAATGTTTTCTGAAACATTACTAATATCTGAATAATAACTGCCTATTTTAATAATTCAAACACCAAATATACCTTACACTCAGTAAAAATCCTCTTTGTACTACTGCAGAGCTGCAGTCTTCTTTATCTCCATTCTTGAAGACACAGCCAGTCAATAGCAAGGAAAATGAACGGGACTCCTGCATCGGCTGCTTTCTAAATGCCAGCCAATAGCAAGTCAAGTTAGTTATTTCAGCTTCCTAAGATGTATTTTCTTTCAAATATTTCACATGTGCTCTATAAAAAATTCTGCGAATATGTGGGTTTTTAAGTGAATAATTTGGAGCTATGTCCTGTGGAAAAATCAGAAAACAATGAACCACAAATATGCGGGGAATCTACTGTACACAATAGTTTGATGTGGCCATTGATATACACATCTGGAAGTGTTTTGTTCCCTTTGTTGTCAAATATTCTGAAAGCAGTAACTTTTAAATCTTTTTCATGCTAATTTTAGATTATTTTACTCAAATTCAAATAAAAATAATAATAATGAGGACTCTAACAATACTATTTCCCTTTGTGGGAACACATGGTGCATACAGGAAACAATAGCCTCAAGGGTCTGCTGTATGATTTGTTGGTTGGCCTTGTAGTTGTACTCAATGAAACAGGCCTCTGTGCAATGAGCTGTGTTGCTTTGTGAAAGCAATCAGTTCACAACAATGCATCATGAAAAAAGCAGGCTTGAATGAAAACATGGCTGTATTCTGTGCAGACTTTCACTGATGTGATTGGCTCAAGTTGCAGGTGGAGTTTGTGTTTAAACTTCAGCTGTCACACTTGACAAAGAAGCTTTATATATGCCTTCATCCAGTGTTTAAAAGGGAACAAAAAGCACATGTGAAGCAAATAGCGGAAGAGAGAAATGTGAGAGGATGACAGAAAAACACATTTAGTGTGGAAGCATAAGATAAAAACAACCTTTTTTTTTTGGTGCACAAGCTTTCTCCTGGCACATTGTTAGCCAGAGTTACGTTGCGATAGGGGATAACAAGGCATAGGCTTCAATAAGCCCATCAGAAACAAGAGTTCTGGGGGGCCACAAGGGAGAAACGGTCTAGACAACAGTATCAGTGTAATGCAGTATTACAGGGAAGCTGCAGCTTATTTCTTGGAGAGCATTTTGGCTGCTGCTTACAGATGAAAAAAAAAAATCTTCATATATTTCATTGGGATTTTATATGATGAACCAGAACAAATAGTGCATGGCTATCGATGACGGAAACTGATATTATACATTTTCACAAATGAAATGTGGTGTACACTTTCATTCCTCTTTACTTTAGTACTCTTTAAAGGGGGAGGAGGGTGTTAGGCAAAATCTACTTTTTTTTTTTTTTTTTAGCTTTGTATCATGTTATAATGTCATTCATTCATCAAAAACATGTCTAAAGTTTTGTTTTGACTCATCCATGCATGCTTTTGTCATCCTCGAATATCTGGTGGCAGCCAATCAAGGGTGCCTAAACACTTGGACTCACAAAGCCTGTTTCCACGCAGCTCCACCTTGGAGCTGTAGTTCACAGCAGAGCGACTGCCACTCTCAGCTCCTCCAGACTAGCAGCAGCAATTAGCAAACACCTGGTGGGACTCTGAGTTTCCTGAGCTTATAATACCAACTAGTTCTTAGTCCGTCGTTCCTATCGGTTGTGAATGGCTTAATGGAAAAGAATTACTGTGACGACATGTTGAAGGCAGAGAATTAGAAAGAGCAGGAGCTTCTTAAAGAAACAGAGCCCAATTTCAAGGCGTCAAATTGAAAATGCAGAATTTCTTTTAAGTCATGTTTGATATATGCAGCATTTTTATAACAACTGTAAGTAAAATTGTTGCCTAATTGTGCTATGAAATGGCACTACATGCCTGTAAAATACATAATGCCTCCGCTTGAATAAAAATTTAGTATAGGCTACATATATAATATACATAAGCTGTTCTGTGAAGAGGTGTAGCTAAAGCAGGGGTCCGCAACCTTTACAAACCAAGAAGCCGATATTACTCTCAGTGCAGCTAAATATAACCTGTTTAGTGCTGCAAATATTATATAACCTTTTCTGAAAAGACAACTTAAAAATTTTAATAAATATCTATGTACTATAAGAAATTAGTGGTAATTTTGAAAGAACAACAGTTTATTTCTGTTTTGAGTTTTTTTAAAGCATTTTTTAAAATGTTCCTTCTTCAATTTTTTAGTCAAATTATTAAGAGCCATTATGAAATGTCCAAAGAGCCACTTGCTTCTCCAGAGCTGCAGGCTGCAGACCCCTGAGCTACAGCGACAGGCTTTGACCAAGCAGACATGGGGCCTCATGGTAACTCTTGAAGAGCCACATTTCAGATAAACCTGGCTCCTTATGAATGAATGACAACATATCCATTGTTGAGAGAAAACCATAGGCCCTGTTTAAAGTTGCCAAAAGCCATGGTGAATCATGCCATTCCTGTTGTGAAACCTGTTGATCGCAACATCATAATGTGGGAAAGCTTTTGTTTAGAGAGGGTAAAGACGCTGGGAAGGGTTGATCTGAAGATGGATAGAGAAAAATTCAGGACAATCCTACAGAAAAACCTGTTAGAAGACTGAGGTGGAGGTTTACAGCAGGACTACGACCATAAAAATAGAACCAGAGCTTTAATTTGATTGGTTTAGATCAAAGTGTATTCATGTTTTAAGGTGGTCCAGTCAAAGTCAACAAGTATGAATTCTTCTGCAAGGCGTTGTAGGTTTTCAATTTGTGGTGAAAGTGATTGCAGAAAGTCAGCCAGTAAAATCCTCTGATAAACAGAACCTTTGCTAACATCTATGAGCACACACTGCTTTCAGATAGCTGGATATGTGTTTGATCTTTTCTCTTGTGTGCGCAAACAGTTTTGAAACAGAAAATGAGCAAAATCCTTCATTCTGTCACAGTGTCCGGCTCCTGCCAATGGAGCAGCTCCAGGATTTGTCTCTTGGTGGCACCGCGGATTAGACTGTTGGCTGGATAGTTTTGTTTTTTTCTGCCTTCGGGGGTAAAGACAAGTTCCTTCGCACAAGTCTAAACCGAGCGTTCATCAAATCACAAGATCTGACGTAACCGTCTAATTCGGGTGTCTTTGTTGGAGCGTGACTTAGAGGAGGTGTGACAGCTGGCGTGTCCCTCCCGCACAAGGCAACAGCTTCAACGGAGAACAGGCTTATTGTATTATGCTCACTTATTAACATATGAGGCACAGAAAGTGACAGTTCCCAAATGCAAACCTTAATTTTCCAATCAGGCAAAGTTGGAAACTAAGGGCTGGTTTGGCAGATTTTTTTTATTTTTATTTTAAAGAGAAAACGATGAGAGCAAGTAAGGGGTTAAGGTGAAAAAGACAGACAGGCAAAGACCGAGGCGCAGGCGGCAAATCCCGAGGGAGCTTCGCTGACAGCGGATGAAGGAGTCAGCTTTGTAGACACATGTATCTCTGAGTGAATAAGCAACAAGGCCTGGGAGGGGTGTGTTGTTGCTGCGTCGTGATGCTGCATGTTTTTAATGTTGGGGATGAGTCCATAGCTCTGACTCTCCTGAAACCAGAGGGAACACGGCCCCCTGCTTTGATTGGTGATCCAAGAACAGGGAGGCATCGGTGTATTGCCACAAAGAAACGGACGTGGAGACGATGGCGGTGAGGCTGGAACTCACCGACAGCCGGTCGAGTCAGTCTTGGATATGAGCCTCGTGTGAGCAGCTTTACAAATGTTGATTGAGTCGTTGGAGGATTACAGGTGCTGAGCAGCCTGGTGTTTATTGTTTACTCAGAGCCAGTCGGAGAGGGAGACTGGAGAGTATGGAGTTACACAATGCCTCAAAAATGTCTCTCTGCCATCCATGCATGTCTGAGTTTTTACTGAAATGCCACATCGCTAAATGGAAACGTCTTTCCCCCTCCGTCACTAGATTTTTCATATTTCATATCAGCAGTAGGAACCACACTGTGCATACAGCAACACTACGTCCGCTTCGTGTTTTATATTGCTATTACACTTTGTCATGTTGCAACCATAAATCTCAATGTATTTCATTAAGGTTTTATGTGAAAGACACAGTAGTGCAGGATTGCCAAGTGGAAGTGAAACGATTGGAAATATTTTATGAATCAAAATCTGAGAAAGTGTGGAATGCATTTGTATTCAACCCTGTTGAGTGAATAGTTAGATCAACCTTTTATTGCAATTACAGCTGCAGGTGTGCTGAGGTATGTCTTGCACAGACACTAACAACTCTGTGAGATCGGATGGAGGGCGTCTGCAAACATCAATTATCAAGTCTTCACATAGCTATATAATTGGTCTGGACTGCTACACCCAATAAGGGCTTAAGCATTTGACTGGAAGTGTCTACATTTTGTTGTTTGAGATCTGTGTTTATATCTGCAGAATTATTGAATAATGTGCAACAATGTGGCCAATAATCACACATTTGAGGGCTTTCATGCTTATGCATTAGTGTGAAACATCAGGATGATGGGAAAAAAAAAAAAACTTTTCCTGATGCGACTGAGTATGTCAGTGAGAAGAATACATAAAATATTTCAAAGAGATACATGTTTCAATAGAGTAGCAGGGCATAACCTCTTCATAACAAAGAGGAAAATGTATATTCAGTGTTCAGTGGTACAAAAACCATAAACAGTGTTCTATAGAGATGTGAAAATAATAAGCGATATGGTGAAATGAGTCATCTTATGTTCTTTTCAGAGCCTGTCAAATGGGATAATGTTTATCTGCAGCTAATATGTTCTGTGTCCATGGAAAACTATAAAAAATACACTCTTTCCTTTTTAGGGTTTTACATTTCATTGCATAAATAAATAATAAAACACCAGATCCCTATGAAGTGCCAAAAATAGTTTTAAAAGATCCTAAAATGAACAAAACATGACAAATTACACTGTCATTAATATTTGAACAAAAATTAGGCCAAAATTAGGGAGGGAGACTAAGACTCACCCCTCAGACTGTCATGGAAATCTATCGCTAGGTAAGAACTAATCAGACCTGCTCCACTTAGCAGTTCAAGTTAACACTTCTTTAAAACCTCATATGTTAAGATCACATAATGATTTTAAAAAACTGCTAACAAGCAAACAAAAAGAAAGAGGATTAGAGATGACCTACACCATCTGCACAAACATGCCACTACTTAAGCTCATGGGTGGAGGTGTGATGACCTGGGCTTGTTTTAGAGCTGTGGGGACTTTGGATTGTGCAGTCGCTGAGTTGAACATATTCTCACCTCTGAGCAAAACATGTTTTGGAGTCAAGAGTCTGCCTGACAAGTGAAACGTGCAGCAGAGCAATAAGCTCAAGCACAGCAGAACAGTTTACAAAAGAGAGTCTGAAAAGAAAGAGAATCAAGGTGTTGCTGAAAGTCTCAGTAACCTGAAGCAACTTTGAAAAGAAGAGGAGGCTAAGATTCCCCTCCAATAATGTGACAGACTTCTAGTAACAGAGAAGACTGTTACTTTGGGTCCTGGCTGTGAATACAATCTGATGAATTGTGATCTAGACTGACACTATGTGGGATAACTCAGTATGTTATACGTTGTTGTGGGTAACTACAACCTTAATGTTGAGTTTACATAATTTTGGAACATGAGACTCTAGAATGAAAAGATTTGGCTGGTAATTGTTAACCTGACAGCAACTAAGCATCAGTCTGAACTGATGTAGTCGGGGGAAGAGGAAGCCTGAATATGTTTGTGTCCTTCTGTAATGGGTAGCTTTTATTTCCCATCATTACTCTAAAGCAAAAATATGCTGAGTACACCTGTTTGTCTTCCTTTGAAGAATCCTCACTGGAATGAGGAGCTGATGGTGAGGGAGTGTTAATTTTATTAAATGATTGTTTCCTCAGACATTTGTGTTATGAAACTGTAGTCCCCTGGATCTCCTATTTGTCCTTTTGAAAACAAGGATGCAGATACAGAGAGAAAAAAACACTACACAACCAACAGCAAATTATGTAGACACATATAAGCTGATTTTGTTTGTGCTACTTGCAAATGTGCAGCATCATTTTGCATCACTTTCTGAAGTTCTTTTATCCTGCATGTCTCATATTCGCTGTTTTACACTAATGTGTCATCATCCTTTGGGCTACATCTCTATGCAGCCATTTGTCCCAGATTGCTTTTGAAGTTAAACCCAAAATGATTAATTACATTGACAAATTTAACTTCAAATTCAAAGAACATTAACCTCAACCAGAATCTAAAAATTAGGGTGATGGCGAGAAAGCCTTCCAACCTCAAAAAAATTGGAGCTCATCAAAGAAAAATCATCAAAACACCAGTGGAAACTAGGGTTTGATTGGTGTAATGCCACTTAAGACTTTTACTTTAATTCGAAAATGTGTATAAATCGCTGATATATTTAATAAAATGAAAATAAAAGCAGATTCTTTTTTTTTTCGAAGTCACTGAAAATGTTGTTGAATTTAATTATTATTTTTTAAAGAGATTCTTATTTTATCATCAAAAGAAACAAACTTCTTGGTTGAAAAAAAAAAAACAGTTTTAAATCTGAATCTGCTGCATTACACTGTATCGAGTCTACCCTGCATTTCAATGGTGCACAAAATATACCACAGTAGATAAAGCTCCACCAAGGGCTTACTAAACTTTTTAAATAGTAGCATTCACAGTTTTATGTCCAGAAATGTTGGCGGTGACTAATTCTTTTGGATTTGACATAAATGCCTTCTGGATGAACGTCATAAATGAAAAACACTATATATATTTATACCACATCTTTGCCCAAGTGCTTTTCTGAAATTGCATCTATGAACCTATTGCAAGAATAGCTCATGCTATATCATTTAGTCGCTCTGTCTGGGCTGATGAAGGAGGATTCACTTGCTAAAGCATGATGAGTGTTTAAAGCAGCTCCAACAAACAGCAGCCTGACCTACTTTCTGATTAATTCAGCTAATAGTTGTGGACACTCATAAACTGTGGCTCCAGATACACAACTCTGGATGTTTTTCAAAGAAATGTTTTCTGTTGTCCTTCATTTCAAATCAAACATGCTCAAAACCCCTTCTGCACGTCGCTGCAAGCATGGCTGAATGTTCTCCTAAATCAATTGACGCTTGTCCTTTATTTCCTGACTCTATACAGTCCGTATGAACACACAACAAGCATTGTAGGATGTCCACTTTGGAAAGTTTTTTTTAAATAACTCACTAAAAATCCTGTTTACTTTTGTATATTTTGCAAAATATCCATATTGATTGAAGGGGCCAGCACACAGAGAATCTAACGTCTATCCCCACATGATCAAGATTGGAACAAAAAAAATAATAATTAGGTGTGACATCACTGTGAAATCACCTCTTCATATGGCAAACTACAAATTTTACGCCCTTCAAACCAGTTCACATACATAAAGACAGGGTGCAACAAAAGCTGCATGTGTTTCTCATATACGTGAAAGAAATTCAGGTTCCACAAAATGCTTTTCTTAGTTAATGCTTTCACGAACATAAAATTTGCTTTTTGAACTTATTTTATTATTTTATCTGGAGATATAAAAGTTCTTAAAGTTTGGCATAAAAAATATCTCGGCACTTTTCACAAAGTTTAATAATTTGACTATTTGTGCATTGTGCTATTTATGTTAAATTTAACCTGTTTTGTGTGTTGTTTTTTTTTGTGGTAATAACCTACTTTCGCTACTTTTTTCCCCATGCTTTGAACCATGCGGCTTATAGCCCTGTGCAGCTTTTGTGTGGATTTTTCTTCAACCACCAGGGGGCTCTTTAGCAGGAAGTGAATCATTGGAAGTCAAAATTGGAAATCAAAGAAGAAAGTGCTAAATTTTCATTTAGAACAAGCACATGCTAGCAGCAGGCACAACGGAGAAATGTTTTTAAACTCATACCCCATCATAATGGAAACCACACGAAGAAAAAGATGCAGCTTTTAAGTTGAGGGCTAACGACCTGGCAGTACAGGACGGAAAAAGAGCCGCTGCATGAAAGCTCAGCATGAACGAATCTATGGTTCGGCTTCGGAAAATGAGGGCTGCTAACCAGCAGCTTATAGTCCGGCGCGGCTTATATATGTACGTTTTCATGTTTTTAATTTGTTGGTGCGGTGTGACGGTGCGGTGAGAGGCTGGAGGAGTTAGCAATGGTGGTTAACCACTCTAACCCAAAGCACCAGGACGCACTGTTGAAGTATTCCACACTTTCACTTTATTTCACTTCGTCCATGTAAAGCCAGATCTCCACGGTACTAACATTATAGTCTTATACATGAGAAAAGTAACGACAGTTTACCGCTCGGCACCTCATCATCACCGATGATCTCCTCTACAACAAGATGGAAGACGAGTTCTTACTCTGTACAATAGTACGACAACGTAAAAAGGGAATAGGCGCCCCCTTGTGGTGATACCTATTCATCTGTAGGAACCAAGCAGTATAATGACGGTTACAGCGGCTTATAGTAAGTTGCGCTCTATAGTCCGGAAAATACGGTATTTCAACTTTTTGTTTGTTTGTTAGATTGAGGTCAGTCTGTCTCAATGTCTTGCTCGGATCTCTTATTTGTTTGGTGTGTGTATAATAAACTTTTACCGTTGCACTCATTCGAAATATATGGATAGACACATATTTCTGGATAGCGTTGATGTAACAGGAAAAATAGGACTCCTGATGAACTGAGAAGTGCATAAACATACCATCCTTACTTACTGAATCCAAAATCCAAAGGTGCCTCATCTTCCTCTCCTCTTCAGTACCTTGTGATGTGTGACTGTGAGAGCAGGAGGAGCAGCTAAGAATAGAGAAAAGGGAGCTCAGCTCTGTGATGCCACCTCAACCTACAACGCCGAGCTTCTCCTTCTGTCACTGAACCAGTTATAAGCTGCTATGTTTGTGCAGGCTCCCCTTGCAATCATTTCAATGCAGGTGGCTGATTTCGCTGCATTGCTAATTCTATATTTCATTGTGGCTCAAGAATCAAGATTTAGCCCAAGATGGACCTTTTATCCTGCTCGTAATAGTACAAGCAGAACAACACATGCTGGGTTTTTATCTGAAACTGACACTTTTTTATTTTATGCCAAAGGGAGGTTGTTTGAAGCGCCTCCACTGACAGTCGGGAGAGACACTGAGAGGAGTTTCTTACGTATAATTTTGCCACAGATGGAAGAGACTGATAGGATTAAAGGCAAGAACTGCGAGCTGTGAAAAGGGGCAAGGTGTTGGAGATGAGAAGGAGTGATGGAGGGTTTGATAGCTGAAAAAGTTACTTTTGATAATACTGTCTTTGAAAGAAGCACAAAGAACAGAGGCATAGTTGACTTTGCTCAGAATGGATGGTGCGTTGATCAGTTTCAGAAACAGAGGAAATGATGTACAAAAGGAAGAAAGAAAGAGAAAACAGGTTGCTTTGATGCAGCTCCTCAGATCCAGCTTATTTAGGACAAAATCAATCAAGTTCTGCCATGTAGTTTATTTATTCATAGGAGTTTGCCAACGATAGCACGCAGAGAAAGAGAGCATTAAGATTTATTTTCAGAATTCCTAGGAACGTAATTGATTCAGATCAGATTGTTTTTCTCCATTGTCATGCACTTCCCTCACAGATCTTTAACTGTGCAAACTGCAGGTGGTTTCTGTTTGACATCTCCAGGGCACCGGCTCGCTAAACCCATTCTAGGTGTCAGCGAATATGTCTACATCTGATCCCTCTGAGGGGGCAACTTGTCAATTAATTAGCCATGACTGGAGACTGGAAGTGGGTTTGCAGAGGAAACAGCTGCAGAAATGATGAGGAGGAAATCACCCAACATGCTGGAACAACACCAAGATGTGCAGTTCTCAGGGATTTTTAACAAAGCAAAAGGAGCGGGCTCATCAGGGGAGGCAGAGAAGAGCAGGCTTCTCAGTGGGGTAAATTTGAAGATGGAGAAAATTGGTCATTTACCTCATTTGGTAAATGAGGGAAATGAGTCAACCATGTATGTAATTGCAGCAAGGGGCAGAGGATCATGTTCTACATATATGCAAAAAAACCCGATTTGCTCACTTCTTCTTCTCCTAAGATTCATTGAAAAAAATTCAGTCTTTGAGTACTTGGACACTGGATTACAGAAACAGATGCATCCAACCAGAACACACTATTAATTTTTTTTTCTTTCTTTCTTTCTTTTTTTTTTTTTTTTTAGCATAATAGTACTGATTTCATATAGTTTTTGAATAATGATCCAATTTAATTCACTTGTCATTTAAGCTGAGGTTTCACTGCATTTGTCACTAAAATTGCTGGAGAGCCAGGTTTTCAGTGTCACTCTAAGTGGTTTGGGGTTAAGAGGGAAAAATCTTTCTCTGCAAAAGGTTTGTCTCTGTTTTATCTCATCAAGAAAAGCTGTATGCAGGGGAGTTTTAAAGAAATGCCAACATACTCCCATTGTGCATATTTGAAAAAAGCAAGAACAGAATTTTTAACTAAACCATTTAAGGACAAGTACTTTTTTAAATTGTTTGGTGAGTAAGAAAACGCTGTCTGACACATAGTCAAAAGCTTTATTACTGCTGCGTGTACTTATTCAAACAACTCTCAATGCAATAGTGCCATATTTTTAAGTTTTTCTGTGCCACTAGTGACCTTGCTTTTGTCAGTTCTTCAGACAGGAAAGAGGGCAGAGAAAGAAGAAGACTAGCGATAAATGGCAATTCAAACTCAGGACATCTTCGCTGAGGATTAACCTATTTACATGGGCACCTGCTTTGCTCACTGCGCCACACGACGCTGTTTCTATGTTCACAGTGGAGGCTGAGAGCTGATGTGACCTGAATGATTACACTTTTTACATCGTGTTGCTAAGATACATAATCTGAGTCTTATTTTTGACTGACAAACACCACTAACATGTAATTTTAGCTCCCTTTGTCCATCTTTCGGTTTACCGCGTCTTAACCACTCATTCTGAAAACAAACACAACACATTAATCGTTGATGGAATTTCATCACATTCTGCAGGTGTGAGCAATTGGAATAATACTTTAGATGACTTCGCGCCCTTGTTTTTGTGAACTCAGTTGTATAACAAGTCATTTCATTTGGTCTTTGCTAGAAAATTACAATAGGTTTTCAGTACATGTTTTATGCTGCATCTTGAAAACAGCAACGGTTTTAAAAGACATGACTGGCTGTAGTTAACAATAAATAAATATATTGGCCTTTCCAATTTATTACATGCACTCATTTAACTGGGGGAACTATGAGCTAGAAAACAATAAGTTGCACTGGATTTTAGGGTGCAAATCTTTGTTTGGAAGTAACCTGTGAATTAGACTAAAAGCTGTTTTAGTCTAATTCAGCACAGATTAAAAAATCCTTTCATTTATAAAAATACACACTTATGAACTACTGGCTGTACCAAGGTCGCCACAAAAATACTTCTAAAAGTCATTTTTTTCCCACTGAGTTTCATTTAGGTCTAAACATGTTGTTTATGTGAAGTTTTATTGTTTTCTATGATAGCATGAAAACAACAGAGAGATGCTTTAGCTTTCCAGGAAACAACGCAGCTGCAGGAATAAGAATCAGAAAGTTTGGGCCAACAAATAGCCTCCGGTATAAATACTGAGGATTATAAAATCGACTGAACCGAACAGTAGCTCTCTGTACTTGTGAATCTAAGGTGCAATAAACTTGTTATGGAAACCTCAGGAGAACTGTAAGAGGTGAATAATTTTTTGTACAGCTGGAAAAGTAGTAAAGACCAAAATTACCTAGACTGTGGAGATAGAAAACTTCACTTTCATGTTTCAGATTTTCAGAAAGAGGTTTGAAAGAAACCCTGGAGGGAAATACATTTTCAGCAGTGACTGAAAACATGCTGGGACGGGCTTTTTATGGACTGTGCTCAGGGTAATACACTATATTAAAGGGACTAACAGCACAATGCTCTTTTATGTATAAAAAAGGGAAGAAAGGAAAAAGAAACCTGGAATGAAACCAACTGTACCCTGTGTGGGTCTACTTCAGAGGCAAATACTGTAGGGGATTATTACTCCTGCTACTTCCCACTCACAAAAATGATCCTTTTCTTCATCAGTTAAGAATGTCTTCATCATTACTAACATTAGATTATATTAGTACCTTTTGCTCTTGTCAAAATTTAGACAGGTTAGACTTCCAACATGTAACATCCAAACAGATACCTACAGTATGCATTGATAAAAGTCAAAAGGCAGATCATCACACAAAACTCTCGTAGCAGACATTTTTTACCTAAACCTCCTCATTCACCTGATTGAAATTCAGTAAAAAGAAAAAAAAAAAAAACAACCTCCCATTAAGGACATTTTGCTTTTCAGTAATTAATTGGCAAAAAATTTCACTGGTGCAACACCTTTCAACAAAGTCTAAGAGAAATGTAAATATTAAACAGAAAAATGTTGCATATAACATCAAATATTTATCTTTTACTAACCACAACTTTTGCTTTCATTTTGATTTTCTTATAACAACATAAAGCAAATTCCTCTCTATAAATCTCTTACCTTCCCACTTGCCATGAATGACCATTTACTATTTTTATTAGAAGCACTGCTGGTGAGGTCACTCTCTTGTGTGACGACACTGCACTAGGGGTTCCATATTTGTAATAAATTTAAAATCTTATATTAGTTTACATTACTTGATATTTACAAGATTTTTACATTGATGTTCCTGTATTACTAATTTGCTGTTAACAGCTTGTAATGTTAGTAACTAAACATGAGCAACTTTGCTCAGCGTTATTGTTTCCTACTGAAGCCTTGTTCTCTCTCACTGATTCGCAGCCTGAATGTAACACATGAATGGCTGAAGACTTTTTAAATAATTTCTGTGCTTCTTTTATCTTAACTTTTAAACACCTCTCAAAAACAAAAAAATAGATAATTTGAGTTTTTACTCTGTAACACAGGGAAGACTGTTGTTGTTAGTGAAGCCTGTTAGCATGTTGTTATGGTTTTATGACTCTTTCATTTTTGGATTTAGGACTTGTTTGATCACCATGTCTTACCATATCTCTCGCTATGGTCATTGGCTTGTCATAACAAATCGCCTAAGTGGCAAATAGTGGCTCATTAATTTTACCACTGTTGAAAAACCAAGAGTGTAGTTGCACACACACGCCAGATCTGGCCCTTGCATGACAACATACCATCTTACCAAAGGTGGCAGCTTTTCAGGGACATGTGGAAAGTGTTTGTTGACTTGATGACAGAAATATTCAATTCAAAAGCGGAAGAAGTCACTGAGTGAGAAAAATTTACATAAGCAGTTATATGTTCCAAAGTTTAACACCCAAGTGATATTTTTGCTTTTACATTACGCTGTGCGTGTCATCGGACATTAGGTTTTCTTCTTCTATTTTGCTCTTAACTATCCCTTGATTAGGTAGGACAAAAACATTAAATGTAGAAACTAGTGGCTCTCCAGGACTGTTAAGGTTCAGTCAACTGCAGCATATCTGTACAGAGGAACATGTTATATTGCTGCTGAATTAAGTCCAGAAAATGAAATTAAACTTCAGTGGAATGCAGGACTTCTGTGAAATAATGAAGACCCTGGGGGGCAGTTGGCTTTTTCTTTGTCCAAGTATTTTTCTTCATTCCTGGCCTTTTCGCCGTGGAGCTTTTACTTGTGCATATATGTATGCATTGCACTCCTGCGGCCATCTGTATGCCTGAGCACGCTCGGTCAGTTTTGTGGCCTGCCACGAAGAGACAATATAGCATTATCTTAAAGAAGCCTCTCTTTGACATCATTATATGCACAAATAGTAGAGAGGGGGATCTTGACCAGACTAAACTGCACTTAATGAAATATCCAAGAGGCACTTCAGTAAAGTGGTGATTTTTTTTTTCTTACTGCGACCGATTCTGTAAAGGTGCTGCTTAATCCATAAAAGGACACCTTCCATGCCTATAAAAAGTATTTAGTTCTTTGGATTTTTTTTTCCTGTTTTGTCACTTTCACAAGTCAACAAAATGTGGCTTTTTTGACTAATACATTGGCAAAAAAACTTTATTGCAAAAGTGAAAACTGATTTCAATAAAATAATGACAATGGAATAAAATTAGCTAATAGAGTAATTGTATAAATATTCACCTCCTTCAGGTCAGTATTAAGTAAATGCACACACAGATTGACACAATCATTCAGTTTATTCACACAGATTGGGCCTGCGTAGATAAGACTCTTTGACTAGACCACTCCAGAATATCAGCATTGTTGTCTTCAAACCATTTCTTTGATGCTTTGGATCTGTGTCTTGCTGGAAAATAAATGTTCTCCTTTGATCAGAATTGATTTGCAAAAGCAATAAAAAGAGTGAAACGTCCAAGGGGATGAATACTTTTTCTAGGCACATTACATAATGTTAGGTGTTTGCATCCATGTGATGGCAGGTTGAATACTTGTCTAGCTCTTCCTGACCTGTATGCGTCTCATTGACTAATTCTACTTCTGTGTAAATGGTGTACCCAGAAAGTGCTGCTAGAAATAGGTTTCTTTGTTATAGTAAAAAAAAGTGATCCATTAGAGCAAAAAAAACAACAAAAAAACAACCTAATTTCTATCTGGAAAAAAAAAAGAAAAAACTCTCCCCAAATAAACAAGATTTGAAAAAAAAAAAAAACAACAACAACCAAAAGCAGATTGTGCCGGGGAGATTATTTTGTCTTTTTGTCACAATGCTGGAAACATAATTTGGGACATTTACATGTTTAATGAGTGTTTGACTTTGTGAGAAACACATGAAGAACAGGGGCTGCCAACACTCTGGTATGAAGGTGAGAAAGAAATGAACAATAATGGACTAATACTGTCTTCAGGGATTTGTTGATAGTGGGAAAAAAAAAGTCTTTAATAAAAATCAGCCGGTGGCTGCGAAAGTGTGCAAAAACTCACAGTTTGCACAGTGTCGTATAATCATGACTCAGAGAGAGGCCATGTATTCAGCAGCTAAAGTTCACCTGAAATTGATATTTGACTTTGTAAGCATGACTTGAATAATTAGATAAAGTGTAAATAAAAGTTATGCTGGTTTCCACCATTCCTGCAAGGGAGTCATTATCACAGCAGGATGTCTGATTACCTGTCTGAACACAACAGTGTGACTCGCAGCACTGACTGACAGTTTAATATTAATAGCAATTCAAATTATTGCAGTTATTTTGGTACTGATTATACCCCCTGAATTGGTTTGACATTTGGGAGCAAAAGAAGACAAAAAAGACACTAAAACATTCTGAAATAGCACCAACATTTAGATCATTAGCATACCTTTGCACAATGGCAATAATGTACAACTAATGCATTGATTCTCTTATTAGTAAGCTGGCAGGATTTATTAGTAGAGATGCACTAGTCAAAATTTTGCGACCAAGCTCTAATCTAAAAAAAAAAAAAAAAAACAACAACAAACAAACAAAAAAAACACACAGAATAAATGTGCTGTTGATATTGTATATAATATTTGGCATGTTGTGTTAGCCATGAACTGGATAAGCATTACTAAAATGACTACTTCAGTGTTTATTATCTATAAAATGTCATACTGTGTCCAGGGTCAGGCATTTATTGTAGTGTTTATTGTGGAAAATTTGTTTTTATGATGAGAATTTTCTTTATTGTCACAATAAAAAAAACTAACTGAAATGTTACTTTTACTTTTCTCTCCAATGTTCTTTCCACAATTAATAGTAAATTCAAAATATGATTAAATAAATTCTCTATGTGCAGTTTAGTGATAAAAGTCACACTTTTTTTTAAAGTAAGTAGCGTCCTGATGAAACTCATTTCAAATAGAAATGTTTTTGAAGACCTATAATAAGAATTAAATAGCTGTTTTTGTCATCACTAATATTATCACAACAAGTCCATATTGCCCACCCGTAACTGTATCACATCTTAGGTTTTCAAAAGTCTCCCAACATGTTCTGCCTTCCTGTTATCTGCTGAACGCCTCGTTCTCTCTTCCTCTCTCACGGTCTGAATGAACCACTCATGTCTCCACATCTCATAAAAATATAAACATCTTCTTAAATGTATTTGCTTCCTTTGACTTATGAAAATAACTCACTTTGGGTCTAGATTAGACCTTTCCAATCAGGCAGTCACCAGACAGCACTGATCAAGCTGATAATTCCCTCTGATTTCTATGCAGCTCAAACTTTTATAAAATATGGAGGTGCTTCAAAAAATAGCCCACAATGAGTTACAAACACTGACCAACCCTGGACTCACTGCTGCTGCCTCTGCCATGTGACAAGAGCTCCTTTTGAACTGTGACAAATCTGTACTGGATTGTAGCTGGAGGACTTATCAGTTGGAAACCGCAGACACAAAGTGCTTATCCCACTTTCTCTCTATGCTTAACCCATGTTCCACATTAATATTCCAGTGAGTGTAGGCAGCCTTGGTCCTGTGTGCTGTGATATATTGGTGTCCCTGCAGAAAGGTTGCAGATGAGGCTGACACTCTGTTGCCTTATGTTTACTGACTTAAGTAAATGGATTGTTTTGCCATTGTCCAAATCAGTGAAACTGAAACTACATAAATTCTAATAAATTCATAGGTCTTGTATAATATGCATGAAAAATGTGAAAAAGGGAAGGAGGTCTCTTTACAGAATTAAGACTTTACTTTAAAAAGTTGCAAAAATATTAGGAGGGTTTAAAATTTTACCATAAATGTGATAAAAAGACTGAAGGAAATGCAAAAGTGAGTCTGAGTGTGTAAGTGTTTTAAGTTCAAGCAGGAAAAACACCTAGGGAACTCGAGGAATTAGCCAAAAACATAATTAGCAAAAAAAAACACTTGAATTAAGTTGAAGAAAAGTCTGAACATTAAAAAATAACACAAGCTGAAATTGAAAATGTAGTTAAGCAGGTGAGTTTAATCTTGAGTTAAAATCACCAATGAATTTAACCCTACATGTAAAGATCAAGAGGGTCTTAATAGCATTCACGCAAATAATAGCTAAGCAATAAGATGGATATGTCAGGAAAAGATATTTTCCTTAAGAAATGTATTGCTTAGCAGTACTGTAAATGATAGTGTAAATGTGTTTAACATTTAATAATGTAATATTCTAGACATACAGGATTGCAGAGGGTTGAAAAATACTTGGTAAATTACTGGAAGCATCCCAGAAGCTTCCCAAGATTAGGCTTAAGTCAGCCCAAATAGGAATAGAAACTTTCTATCAAAACTATGATAATTATTGATAATTCATTGGAAATAACTGGAAATTAGGGGTAGCATCACTTCCAACCACAAATATAAAAAAATACTTTTGTTTATCCAAAAATCTTTCTGATATTTACTAGTTGAACATTTATAACCTAAATAAAATGTATGTACCTACTCAATTATGTCATCTAACTGTATCCCATTTTATGTGGTTTACAGACTCAGAGGTGAAGATTCAGTAATTTGTTGCTCTGGGCTCAGAAATCTAGCCTCAGTAGAAATAATCTGTGGATGTGATGGAGGAATACACAGTGCCTGTAGGGGGCATGACCTCAATACTTGTGCAGGAAGCAGTGTGCTGTGTGTTTTTGATTGAGGAACAGCTTTAAAAATACTGAAGTGTACATGCATTAAATCTGGATGTTGGGCCAACTACGTTTAAATTCCCTGTTGTGTGCTAACCTTTAATAATTTCAGGTGTATTCTTGTTTATACCCATAAATTCTTGTTAATTTCAGCTCCTTTACACAGAATGTTTCCAACATTGAAAATTCCCTGAAGTTTGCATCCCTCCTCAGAGGGACAGTTTACAACTGACATATAATATTGCATGCATTATGCAATATTAACTTGATAGGAACTGTATAGATATCCACAATGTGACACACTCTGCGCCTGACACTCATAAAAGGGAACCTACAATGCAAAATTCTCACTTTACATGTTTTTGTACTTCCATTTGGGTCTCAATTGCTTCTAAAAGCAGTCTGTGGTCATGAAAGAACCACCCAGCTGTTTCTGGCAATTAGTTCATGTTTTTTGGTATCTGGAAAATGAGCCGTTAACTTCCCAATTAAGTCACAATTGAAGGATACTGCGTCATTACCTGGCAACCCCCAGAGGAGCTCCGCCCATTGCCTAGCAACCCAAGTGGAACTCCAGCACATTCGGTTTTGGCACTCTAGGCACTGTACAATGGCTGCTGGAAGAGACCAGCGTTTTTTTGTTGACTTACCATCTAGAAACCTCTTGCTGCATTCTTTTTAGTTGTGCAGGAGTCTCTACGTCTTATTTTCAAAGATATACGGTTGTATAATTGGGATTCTGTATGCAGCCACTTTCATGTACACATTGAGTTGGAGGGCGTGGCCAGCAGCTTATTTGGATTTAAAGTGAGAAGAGGCTCCAAAACATCTTGTTCTGAAAAGCGCTCACAATAAGCAGAAATGAGCAGACTAAAATCTTATTATCTAAGAATGATGTAGAACATGTTTTGTATAGTCCATAGATCTATCCTAACCTGTTCAAGGAAGGATAGTAGGTCACCTTTAAGACTTCAGATTGAAGTAAATTTGAACTGCTGTGTCTCTGGATATTCATTGACTCATTCACCAGTACAGAACAGATGCTTTGGGGCTTTTCAGTACAAAAGGTGTTGGTTTCAAACCATAAAGCTCGATTTGAAGCACTAAATACTAGTCACTGGGTATTTACAAAATATACTAAAACATATGACAACAATGTGCCAGTTCCAATTTGGGATCGGAACTGCTGCTGCGATCGGAAAGATGGTTTAGTTATGGGCGCTCACTTCTGCATTTCCAAACTGGCACTTTAATGTGAACCACGGCTGTTGTCTGTCAGCGAAAATAAAATATGAAACACATGAGGCAGTTACCGAGCCGAGGCAGTTTTGTGGCCCCTCGAATAAATAAAATCCAGTACAATTATGAATTATTGATGATATTTTGGAGTAAGGATACTAACCAGAAATGTAAGACATCAGTCATCCAGTGGTGCACCTTCTCAGGGGATATCCATGCAATATGGAGGTTGTCACGTCATAGTATGCATTCATTGACGGTGTTCGGTTCATTAAAACCCAATGTGTGGTATGATTTGATAAATGATGTCTTGTTTACAGAGTTTTTCAGTGGAGATGACACAAGTACCATTCTTACCTGTGACTGACCACCCACTGAATAAAAATGGGCTCCTTAACAGACATGGCTGTCGGATTAGGTTAAGTGTAATACCTTTCAAACAGTATTCAGTGCAGCCCACCACATAAGGTCCTGAGGGATGCTGCAGAGCCTGATAATGATGCCCTGCATGCATGCATGTGTTGCTTGTAGGCTCTGCAGTGTACAATTTTTACTCCATATGAATTTGTTATTGCAAGTTGTTGCTGGGCCTTGAAAAGGTATTAATTCCCTCTGAACTCTTATATTTTGCCTCAATACAACCATTTCAATGTATTTTGTTAAGATTTGATTTGGTAGACCAACATAAAGTAGCACTAAACTGTGAAGTGGAAGGAGAATTACATATTTTTTTTAATAATCTTTTACTTAATCTTATACCCCTAATTGAAGTCCAGTACAAACAGTTGCCTTCAGAAGTCAACTAATTAGTCAATCCATATAGAAAATCATTTACTTCAATTAATGCTATTTATACTTGCGATCCATCCATATCTGCTTGTCTTAATAGTTTCTATATAGCAACCAAAACAAGAAAGAAAGCTACAATTCCTTGCGAACGCACTGTAATTTCCAGACTGTTGAGCCACCTGAATGCCACTCACTTCAGAAAAAAAACGGCATCTGTGAATAAGCTACAGGTGTCCATGTTTTGACATAAGATATTCACACAAAAGATGGTGCACAGATAGACTCTTTCATTGTTGCTCGTCGTCGTTAAAGCTCTTTGACCCGTAGACATCCATATATTAGTTGCATCATTGTTTAAGTGGCAGACTTCAAATGGTGTGGAAATGATGGCATTTATTGTTTAAGATTTTGTGGCATTAAGGGTTCACTTTATTCACAGAAAGCCAATATGAAATTAGCAAAAAGTGAGAAGTTGGGAAGAAAGGCAACAGAGATCAGGAATCACACCCCAAAGAGCTGTGTAAGGGACTAGTAACATCCGGATATGGGGCGCACGCTCTCTACTGCTACGCCTCAAGCAACCCATCCAGATTGTCTCCTTAAAAGCCTAAATTCAATATATTTTATTAGGATTGATTTGCCTGACCAACATGATGTAGTGCACAATTGTCAAGTTGAAGTGTTCATGGTTTTTAGATAAATATCGTGCTGCATGGAAAGTGAGTTCATTTGATGAATGTTTCACAATTCGCCTCCTTTTCAGCGACAAAACCTCTTAGAAGGTTCAAAAGGTTTGAGACTGGGTAGAGGCTCACCTTTCAGCATAACAATTACCCTAAACATGCAGAACATGCGTGTTTAGGAGAGATATAAATAATTGCTTAGATTAAAGTACATCTGTGTTAGAATGATCTAGTCAAAATCTAGACCTAAATCCAAATTGAAAATTGTTCTTTACAAACCTCCACAGAATCTGGCAAAGAGAAAATTCAGCTTCTGGGTGAGCAGTAATAGCTGGTTCTACAAAGTAATGACTCAGGGGCAAGAAAAATATATGCACGCCTCACTTTTCAGATTTTTGTAAAACAATTTTTGAAAGCCTTTAATCATTTTCATCCGCCTTTATAAACGACAGCCTACTTTGTTCTGGCTAATCTGAATAAAATCCATTGAAGTGTGTTGCAACAAGACAAAATGCTAAAAGTCAACCATTTGGATGAGTGTGTTGTCCTCAACCTGTGCTTTTTCAAAAACACTGAAAAGAAAATGACTAATCCATCAGCATTACTGCCATGCAGCCCACATGGTGCTGCATTCTTGTTAAACCCTTGGTATGTTTGTGTGTGCTGCTGGATGTATGGGAACCTAGAGTAGCGAGGCCCAATCAGGATGGACCAGGCTTCCGAATGCATGGATAACAATTCTCGGCTGATTTGAACTGCTGGGTTTGTACTCATGCTTGTGTCATTATCGAGCGCTCGGCTACTCCCTGCCTGCTGCAAATTACCGGGTACAAGACACGCACACTTGGGAAGTGTTTTTGTGTAGCCACTTATTACCACTCGCCTATGTTCTCTGCGCGCTGCATATGTTGTTGTAATTGCTGTGTAAGTGCAGTAATGGCTACTTAAGAGCACATATGTACTCGCCACCCTGGATTCAGTTCTCCTGGAGTAAATAATCCACTCTTGACGTTGTGTATTGAAATGTCATTAAACTGGGAAGGCTTGGTGATGGCAGCGGTGATGATGTACGAAGGTCTGAGCAGCTTTGTTGAATGGCTGCTCCTTCCATTGTGTTGCTCCTGTTTATTTGCCCGTAGCCATGTTGGGTTATGAATTTTTAATGTGAAGTACACCAAAAGGCGAAGATCATCTCCATCTGCGGGAGTGCGTTAACTCACATCACACATGTGTACGTGGGTGTCAGTGCACACGCCTGCTCTATTTATCTTGCGTTACAAGCCTCTTTATTTTTGTCGGTGACACCGCATGCAGTTAGAAGTGGATGTTGTGTTATTATTTGGCAGAAGGCGCCGTTGTTAACTGCAGAACTTGAGTTTTGTGCATGCTCCTGTCCATCAGGGTGTTTTGTGGAGGCATTTTTCAAGTGTTACTATGGAAACCAAGCACTGCTGTTATATCCTGATGAGCCTTTCTCCGCTGCCTCGTCCGCTGTCACACTCCTTGCGTGATTTTAAAAAGATTTTTTTTTCTAAGTTTCCCTCCGCTGCTCTCTCTGAGTGGATTCATCAGCTTCTCTTTTATTCATCAACACCATGAATTGTGGCCTTTCTCACTTTCCCCCTCGTTTTCGCTCCCTTTTAAGCTCATCCCCACCATTTTTCTTTCTTTTTTTTTCATCCTCTCGTATTAATCATGTCTTCTTTTTGTATTTCCTCCTTGCGTTTCTTCTTCACAGCTCCTGCTTTTTGCTCTCCTTCCCTTCCCTCCCTCCTCTGGGTTCCTTATTGCTGTTCCTTCCTCCACCTCCATCTCTTTTGTGTATGTCTCTATTTATTCTTTGCTCTCCTCTTCTCTTTTCTCTGCTGCCTTCCTCCCACTCTCTTCCTCCTCCTTTGCGCCTTTTCTTCTTCTTTGCCGTCCTCGTGGAGAACTCACTCGTTTACAATTAGCATGTGCACCTGCAATTAAGCCTGACAAACCACTGGTAATTAGACCTTTTTGAGACAGGTTTTCTTTTTATGTGGAGATCAGGTCTCCACACTATTCGGACTTTTCTCTTGCCCCTTTTCCCACATTTGCTCGCTTTTTTTTTTTTTTTTTTTTTTGGTAACAACCTGACCTATTTATTTTTGGGTTCCTTGAACTTTAAATGTATGGATTAGATCTGCAAATGAGATCTACTTTTTATTTACCTCTTTTCTCAAATGCTGCTGCATGCTTAATTTAGAATTAGAGCATGAACTTATTCTTATTAAGATGTCTCATCGATATCTCTGTAGGAATTATGGCCCAATCTGTCACTCCCCAGTTAACTTTTGGTTCAGACTATGACTAATTGTATATTTCTCTGCTTGTCACCTATCCCTGCTTACATCTTTTCATCTTTTCTCTCTGTTCTTCATCCACCCTCTCCCCCTCCCTTCTCCCTTTTTGTCTGTTCACAGTGAAGAGCTGTAAATGATTAAAGTAATAGTAAATAATAGGTTATCGGTCGACTTCAAGGAGCAGCATAGCGATCTTAGGGCTTTGGAGGGAGAAGTGATTCTAGCGGATAATGCGTTGGAAATTTCAGCTAACCTTTATTGAAGGAATGCTTTGATATCAACATGACAAGTGTGCTCAGTAACATTTTATCCAATTGAAAGAACAAATTTCAGTGTATTTTGTCTGGATTTTATAGAGTGAACCAACACAAAGCGCTGCAAAAGAGTAGATCTGCACAATATATTGAGTGTAAATTGCCTTCCCATTATCAGTATATGCAATATTGCAAGTAAAGGAGTACTTGGACACAATATTTAAAATTATTCAATGTAATAATTGTCAAAATGTCATTCACTACATTTCCATAATATATTTGGCCAGTTGTATAACCACAACTGGCTAAAAGCCTGATGAGATTTTTAGTGGCTGAGATGCTTATGTTCTCAGAGAGTGAATGTTAAAGTAGAACAACAGTAAGGTAATCATGATTGATACTGACGTTGCAAAATATAGTAAGAGTATCACAATTACATATTTTTCTGCAGTCATACAAAATGGTCCAGTGGTTTTAAAATGTTTTTTACAAATACCCTCAATAACCAGTCAGGCTTGATTTTTCACCTCTTTGGGATTTCTTTTGAATCTATTATGTGTATTATATGTGTAAAAATGTTTCCATGTTGTATTACTATGCTTTTGTAATATGTTTGTATTTTTATCATTTGTTTTTCTGCCACTTCTAGACCAGATTGTTGAAAACAATAATGTGTCTCTGATTAGAGAAAGGCAAGATAACATAAAGAACTAAAATCAAAAGTGTCCTGTGCATTGGTATTCAGCATTCCTGAGTCAATATATTAGAGAACTGCCATGGATGGTCTCTAATAGCCATTAATTTCCTATTTGTTGCAAGCAGAAATATAATTGAATAAGGAGTCACAAACTAAAACACTCCCACCTTCATATTTCACAGCTGCTTTCTTCGCTCAAAAAAATCCTTATTCTGCATCAAAACCTAAATATAATTTAACTGTGCAAAGAAATAATATTTTTGTGTTGTAGACAGCACTGGATTTATGTAAGTCTTGAAGTAATTTTTTTATTTCTGTGCTTTGCAGGCTACAGAACCTTCAACAACATGATGGAAATTAGTTGTAGTGAGAGTTCCCGCCTTTTTCTTTTAACTCGTATGTTTTTTTAAAATTTCAACTTCCCCGGACAGTCACAACATGAAAGCATGTTGGTCTTACTCGTAACCACTAGCTGAAACATATTTTAATGTCAAACTAAAAATGGAGGAGTCAGCAGTTTTCTAGGGGCAGAAAAGCAGTGAAAGTAATGTGGAAGTGGGAGAGAAGAAGGAGGAAGAAAAATCGAGTGAGAATCTCAGCGCAGCTCTGTTGGAGTGTCTAATGGTCACTTAGCCCGGCAACGAGTTCATGGCGCTTTGAGGCTGTCAATCTGTCAAAATGCACCCAGTACTACTCCGACTCTATCAAAACTGACTCACACATCCAGCCCACAATGGATTTAGTGTTGCTGGTTGATACTCTGTGAAAGAAAGTCCCTCTCACTGTGTAGTTTGATACTGAGCCATAAGAGTCTGACCCTAATATTACACTAAGACAAAATACACAGTTCAAATATTTTTATTTTTTTAATATTTTGATCTTTTATGTTTAATTTTTGTTTTTACTTGTTTATCGTTTAAGTTTTTGTGGCTTTACATATAAGAAAAAAAGTATTTTACACTTGAAAAGTAAGGTGTAATTTTCAGGTATTCTATTTTGTAATTTTTTTAAAGTCAATAATCCAATATTTTCCTTACAGTCAAAATAAATAAACCTTTTCTGCTAATGTAGTTAACCTGAACCACCACTGTCCCCTGTATTGTTTGCACTGGCTACAGCTTCCCGCCAAATCTCCAACAGTGGATGGACAGTATTATATTTCACTCGCAGTGTTTACTTTCAAATTAGCATGTTTCACTGTGTTGCTGATTCTGTCTTCATCCCATACAGGAGCAAAACTTTTCACTTTGTGATACGTCACTCTTCAGACGTCAGCTTTTGAAGGGAATCTTTTATCCAAAATTCATATTTTACACATTTTTTGTACTTCCATTAGGCTCTCTACTTCTAAAAACAGCTCAAACACTTTATGGGTAACAAGTTAATGTTTTTTGGTGTTTGGAAAATGAGCCGTTTCAAAACCCTCAAAAAGGTCCAGTTGCCAATAAAATGTTTCCCAGTTCTTAACTGTGTCTCTCTTCTTCCTGTACAGGGACGGCATTTACAATTCTCCACGATGCTTGTCAGCCTCCACCATTCTCCCTCCCATCTTCAGGACAAGTGTTTGCTGTCTCCCTCCTCAACTCGGCACTCTCCTCCTCCTTCAGACCAGTCGTGCCATCACTCTCAACGCCAGCCACGGCCCTTTCTGTCCTTGTCCTTGTCTCTGCTCCTACTCTCCATACTCCTGTTGCCCATCTGCGAACCCCGGAGAGTTGGGGGGCCAGGAACGGGGCCTGGAGGTTCCCCAGGTGGACAAGGAGGTCAGAGAGGAGGCGGAAACCAGAGGGGTGCTGTTATCCCTCCTCATTACTCTCCGGGTTCACCGGCTCTTCCTCCTAACGCCCCCAAACTGATCAGCTCGCTCAGCATTGCCGTCATCCTGGTGGGCAATTCCAGTGAAGTAACCCTCGGTGCAGGACTTGAGAAAGAGGACTTCCTTCACATCCCTTATCCCCCTAAAGTTGAGGTGGTCACCATGAATGAGACGGACCCGAAGAGCATCATTAACCGGATCTGTGCGCAGATGATGAGGAACTCTCTACAAGGCGTAGTGTTTGGTGACGATACGGATCAGGAGGCCATCGCTCAGATCCTGGACTTCATCTCTGCTCAGACACACATTCCCATCCTGGGGATCCGAGGGGGGTCCTCCATGGTCATGGCTGCCAAGGTAAGAAGCCGAGCAATTTATGTGGCGTTCATTTTCAAAGAGAATAATTACTGCTCGTGTAAATCTAGTAATTCTCAACAAGCTGTGGTTTCCTGTCAGCTTCAGCAGTTTGAACAGGTGGATCAGCCCAAATGGTCCGTTTTAGAGGAGGTAGACCTGCCCTCCGCCGTTGACTCTCATTCCTTCGCAGCCTTTTGACAGATCGATTTTTTTCCCCTGTTAATTGACGTCACACTGAGCCTCCTGACAATGGCTCGACTCAACCTTTAAAGGACTCACAGTGTGAAACTAACAAGTCCAAAAACATCTCTGTGGGACTGTAGTGTGGTCTGAAGGTGTAAAACATTAAACAGAGCAGGAAAGAAAAAAACAAAACAAATATCAAGCAGGAAACACAATGAGAAAAGCATAATGCCACTATAAACTATAAAAATGAACATAAAAGAATGAAAATAACTGATTGAAACTGACTTTAGTGTTGAAGTCAGCTGTACACAGCATGAGCCAGTCTGATAACCTCAGTAAAAATACCCTGATTTAACAGTTTCATGTATTTACCCACAAATTTTGAGCAAAAATTTTTGATTGGGGTCTAATTGACTTTAATTAAAGCAAAAAATGACTCCTCCTACTAATGCTGAAATATCACATATTGACTAATACAGTTTTAATAATCTGAACTAACAGCCTTAGATGGTGGGAGAGGGGAATTTAAATCATAGTAGAAGTAAAGAAAGAAATTTTGAGATTTTGAAACCACTATCTGCACTCTCTGATTTATTTATGCTTAGTGGTTTCACTCTCTCTTTTGGTTTGAAATGTTTTCTCAACAGAATCATAGAGGTACTTATTGAGGGTTTTCTTTTTGTTTCTATAACTGCAGTTAACTATATTTTTCATACCCTGGGTAGGTTTAAGTTTTAATTTTACCAACATGTTTCTTCTGATTAGAAGTGATATTAACATTCCCCAGCCAGAATCCTCACTTGGTTCTGATAGAGAATATGTGGAATGAGCTGAAGATTAGGGTGATTCTTTCACAGACTATTTATGAGTGTATCAATATAGATTGACCTTTTTTATGCAAATAAAAATCTAAATTATTGCTATCTTTCAAAAGCATGATGTGTTTATGCTGATTTTTCAAACATCATGCTGCTGGTCATTAAGAAGCAGGTCCTAGTTACTCATGCTTGTTCAGTTTTCTTGCAATCGTACTGTCATGAACGTTAACATGTTGTATTCTAATTAAGGCCTGTGTCATCTGAGAATGAGCTCTTAGAGTGTTTTTATGTTTTAGTGTTTCTGAACACATTTCACAGCGTGACTTTGTTGTGAACTTTCTAGTACATCCTCTGGGGTAGATTGGCATCATTTTTACACGTGAATAATCTTTCTGAATGCAGCATAATTTGACTCTAAATTGTCTTATTGCTTGTCTAAGGTCATTGCTGATGTCTTCCCTAGCTGGCATTGGGGTAAGACACACATGTATGTTCCAGACCTGGAAGCTGTCAAAACCTTGTGCTTTTTAAGAGGTAGTAACACTTAATCCATTGCTGAACAGCCGAGTGTGTAGTTTTTCTTTCCTATGGCAGTAAAAAAAATCTAAATATAGATTGGATTGCAGGTGTTTTTGCAAAATTTTGTGGTCTCTTCATAGAGCTAGTCTGAAACTAAAACAAAATAGATAGTTGATCCCAATGAGTCCTTTCCTAGTTATAGGTTAATAAATAAATAAATAAATACAATACAATAATAAACTGCAATATTTGTATTTCATGGTGAAATGTAAAGCCTTATGGGGATGGGATTATATAAAATTGATTTTTCACAACTTTATATCAAGTTATAATGTTACTCTTTCATTGAAAACATGCTTGGAATATTGCTTTTATTGCTCCCACAAAGTGCTGCCAATTTCCACAAAGTTATTTTTAACATATACAGCATTTTTATAACACCTGAAGGTAACAACATATTTGATTGTGTTATAAAGTACATAAAACCACCCAAATTAATCTGGTTTAAACTGAGTTCTACAGAACATTTTAATCAAGAACTACATCAACTTGAATAAGCAACAGAACCGAGTCCAGTTGTGTCTAGTTTTTCTCCAGAAAAGCAGAACCAATCAGGAGACCTTCCATGTTTTTCTTCTATAAAAGGCTGTTGCACAATAAACAAAAACGGTGAACAAGAAGACAGCGGTGTCAAAGATGAGGAATAAGGCAGATAAAGAGGAGAAGGAGGGGGAGATTTTAAAATAACGCAATTATTTACTCAACATATAATTACCACATTTGCAGCTGACAGCGTGACAGAGGCCACAAACCGAAAGAGACAGAGGTGAACATGTGGATGATGTTTAAAAGCACGCCTGGGGCAACAGGAAACAATGTTTGTGCATCTATGACTGAAAACTGCTTTAAACATCATCAGATGCTTAACACATTTTTTCACTGATTACCATTCACTTGGCCTTTTTCTTCTGAAGCCTTTATTCTCGCTGCGCTACACATGTTCACTGTCAGTCAGACGCTCACGCACAGAGCGAGGGGGTGAGCGCAGTGGATATTGTTCGCATGGCAACCACCTGCTTATATATTTCTCCTTACACACTGTACAAAAGCAGCCAGGAGGGCGAGATGATTATTTTTTTAGGCAGACAAAAGCGGTGACAAAAGAGAAAATGTCGCGGTCAGAAAAGGGGCAAGTTCTTGAATAGATGAACGGGGAGATTAAAGCTAAATAACATGAGTAGGAAAACAGGAAAAAGGCATCAAGAATAGGGTGGTGAACAAGTGAGGAGGGTATTGACTGGACAATTGCCTCTTGCTGCTGCCAAGTAGCAATTTTTTTCTTTAGAAATACTTCTCATGATTCTGTTATTTGTAGCTTTGACTCACACATTCCATGAATATAATCCAGAACCCTGCTACGATGCTGAAAATTCCCCCGAAAACAAAAAATGGACCTTCTTTCTCAATATCTTTCTGCAAAAAACAGGATACTGACAAAATGAAACAAATTAGTTGTTTTTATTGCTTAGCTTTCTTCACTAAACTGATGCAGTTGTTAAACAACAGTAATATTACTCAAATAATACCAGAATTAAGACATAAGACAAGTTGTGATATTACAAGAGCAAAATAATAATTATCTATCTCTCTATCTATCTCTCTATCTATCTCTCTATCTATCTATCTATCTATCTATCTATCTATCTATCTATCTATCTATCTATCTATCTATCTATCTATCTATCTAT